>PVKH010020989.1:0-14448 GCA_004027955.1 Chaetophractus vellerosus | reverse complement strand
TTAACAACATTGTAATGTTTTTGCAGCAAAATCAAAGTCACTACTACATTATTTCCTTTGCTAAGGGAAAAAAAAAGAATATGGGGTTTGGTTTTGTGAGTTATGACTATGATCAAGTACTTTTTTTCTCTTCTTCATCTTTTCATTAATAAGGAGAACTTGGCTGTGGCAAGATTAGTCCTTTAACTAATCTGTGTTAATCTGTGTACTTTTCTGAACACTGGAGGGACAATTGAGTTAGTAGATGGAAATAGATGAGATAAAAGTGCCTGGACAGAACTTTTTGGGAGGAATGCTTCCAGAACTTGTTGAGCTGCCTTTTTCTGTTATTCTTTTTATTTGGAATAAAGTTCTATATATATATAAAAGAACTGAAGGTGTTTACAGTAAAAATCCCAAGGCATGTTGAGGGAGTATCGATGGGACCCACTACTGCAGCACCCTTGATCTTTTCTTCCAAGAGGGGACAATGGGAGTGACATCTTGGTTGTAAGCTTACATCTCAGAACAATAATGTCACGTAGGATGGCAGATGAGTGTCACCTTCACATGGGGCCCATCCTTGATGGGTTGAGTGTCCTGCAGGAGATAAACCTGGACATGCTGCCCAGCCTGGCTCCTATCCTGCCCAGATTTGCACTGGACCTCAACCTCCCACCCCCCTGAAGGCTGCCATTGCTTACTGACTTAAAGAAACATGAGATTCTGTCAGCAAAGGGGGTTTTATTGCTCTTGGCAGAACTTTGGTTGAAATGATAAAAATGAGCAAACTGGGTCTCACAGAGAGCTACTAAACAATGATATATGCTGGTTGATGGCTTAAATTAACCCATTAATAAATAGGGGGTGAGGAGCATGAACTTATGGGATGTAATGAATGCTAATGAGGTGACCCGGCTAATGGAACCTCTTTCTGCATTCTGTCACTGCACTCATCTGTTAGGCAGCCTTGATGACTACCTGCTTCTGGCATCTCCCACTGAAAAATAGTTGGCTTAATAGAGATGTCTCATTCAGCAAAGTGGTGATTAAGTTACGAAAGCTGGAAACTGAAGAAGAAAGTCGGTCACGTTATAATCTGACTTAATTCCTCAAAAGATGTGATTTTTTTTGGTTTCAGTTTGAGCCTTTAAAGTCGACACATTTTATGCAGGCTGAGCTGCAGAAATGGCTAAATGTCTTAATGTTCAGGGCACATATGTAGACCAGTACTCTTTGAAAGGATGCACCATAAGTTAGGTGATAATTGATGTCTGTCATCTTCTGCTTTCAATGGATTATAAATTCTACATAGCTGTAGAGTCAGTGCTTTCCTCCATCCATGCCCATCATCATTGTCCCAGATCAGACCTAGATGTCTACATAGCCCCCCTCTTCATTGATCTCTTCTTCCCCTTTACCACATCCTATTCCACTTCCATCCTATAATCACATACCAGGGTGGTCTGCCCCAAACCCAAATCTGATCAAACAATTCCATTGCTTAAAACTTTTCCCATACTCCCCATTACCTAAACTGGTGACCTTCATGTAGAAGCTTGGTGGGGTCAACATTTATTTACAATGCTAACTTTGAAAGTCTTTTAATTGGGACAGGAACCCTAAGTGAGCTACCACCTCTGCTACCCTTTTCTATTTCTACAAGGCTTATTTTTGTGACTTGCCTAGCTCCCATTGGCACTTGAAATTGTAACCCCTCCCTGCTAAGGCTTCATATTATCTACCCCCATCTGCTTTTCCAGTATCATCATTGCCATTCCCACCTGCTTATGAAACCACAGAAAGTTTCGGAACAGTCTGTGCTTTCTCATGCCTCCAAGCCTTTCCATGTGCTGTTCTGTTGCCTGGAATGCTTTGTCTACCTATGTTTTCAGACTCATTCAAACACCGTGTGCTTTGCAAAGGTTCCTCTGACCTCTCAGAGTGAATTGGGCACTCTTGCCTTTGGGTCCTGAGTATATTCTATATTCTATATTTTATATTCTATGCTCTGTACTCTATATTCATTTATTCATTTATTCATTCTACAGTGATATGTACGCCTACGAGGTATCATGTGCTGGCAGAGGTATCATAAATATAAAGATACCCAAGGCACAAACTTTGCCCAAGACTTTCACAGTCAGGTAGACTACAGTAGGTCCACTTGGCTAGAATGGGGGATGCGAATGGATTGGGGAGGAGATACAATTGGAAATGGTAGCAGGACCAAATCCCAAAGGACCTGGTTGGCTATGCCAAGCATGAAATGTATCATGAACTTTGCATGAAGAATGTTAACAAGAGCACGAAATGGTCAGATTTGTGTTTTCTAAACATTTCTGTCCTAGAAACAGAGAGGCATGTTAGAGGGAAGTTAGGCTAGAGTCAGGTAGACCAGTCAGAGATTTGTTGACCTGATCTTGGTGGCAGATGCCAAGGGACCAGGGTGGCTGCACTGGGGGTGAAGAGGGAAGAACAGGCTGCAGAGCTCTGCAGGAAGAATTTCTGCTCTATAAAGAACTCATGGATTGTAGGAGATGAAGGGGGGGGGTGGTGATAAAAAGGACCAAGACCGTTTTTCTGGGCTGGTAACAGGAAGGGGATGGGGAGCAGGTTTCAGGCAGAGACCAGAAGTTTTGTTTTGGAGTTGCTGATTTTGTTGAGTAGTTGATTTCGATATGCCCATGGAAGAGTCGAGTGCATTAGTGGGCTGCAGCTCAGGGATGGGGTGTGCACTGGGGATGTAGAAGTCATAGCCAGCTGGGTAGTGGCTGAAGTCATATGAATGTGAGTATAGGAGAAAGTGGAGAGTAAGGCACAGGACAGAACTTTGGAGAACAGCAACAAAGGCAAAGGACAACCAGAAGGCAGCATGATGCCATGGCACCCAATCCCATATGAGAATATACCTCTAGCAATGAAACCCTATAGCATGACAGCTTTTGGTGGCTGCATTCAACGATTGGACTTACTTTAGCCTCTCTTACAAGTTACTGGGCACATGCCGCTGCTAAGACGCTTGTTTCCCTTCTAACACTTCTTTGATTATTTTCTGGGGCAGGGGTCCTTAAGTGCAGGCTTAATTTCATCTGAAGAAGCCCGCTCCATTGTTTTAGCCTGTCAGTGCCCATGGGAATCTGTCATTGATTCCCACCCTCACCCATTCCTTCCAGCTTCAGTCATCCACACATATGAAAAGCATATGTCATGAGTGAAAAAATAAATAAGAGTAAAATTAAAATACCCCACGAGCTCACCCCAACAGTGGGCCCCTAGAAAGCATCTCCAGATGCATGAACTGAGCCATTCCTGTCTGGATACAGCTGTTCATGTGGTTATGAATCCACCTGCATGCCCTTGCAGCTAAGTCCACGTTTTCTTCAATGCAAATCCCCAAAAGGTGGGAATGCTTGTTTCACTACCTCTCTATATTCAGTGCTAGCACAGTGTTTGGTGCATGGTAGGAACTTTCAATTTTTATAGAATTAATAAGTGAATAAAAGACTTCCCCTTACTCCTTACCCATCAGCAAATCTCACTCCATCTACAATGCAGCAGGCTTATAATCCTGTCCAAAAGAAATGGTGGGTTCTCCACAAACTATTTTGCTATGCAAATAATGAGAAAATGGCAAAGTTGGACTCAGTGATTTCTCAAGACCTGTTGAGTTCTGTGGTGCAGCCGCTACATTTCACCCATGATGAGACAACCATACCTTGCAATCGGATATCTGGGCTGATAAAAAAAATGTTAAGGGGTCATAAGTCATAGATGATAAAGCTTTCTACTTGTTCTCCTCCTCCACATATCTTCTATCTCCAGGATTGTTGCCACAGGCCCTCATTTTCCAGGTTGGCTTAGAGGGCTTTTGTTGGCTGAACCTTATTCTTGGGTTGCATCACCTGGGTGGGATTGTGGGCTTTGCTTAGCACCTCAAGATACACTCATGAACAACTCTCTTGATTTCAATTCAGCTTCCAAAAATATAAGAGGCATTATCAGCCATCATTAGGAGCTTAGCATGTAGCTTCCTAGAATATATTTTTATCTTATGTCAAAGGGAACCAATGTTACATCACTGCACTGGGTTGGTCCTTGAGGACCATCATTTAATTTATTCCATGTGAGATAGGTAATACAGGTGCTATTTTAACCCCTCTTTATAGAGGAGGACACTGAGGCTCAGAAAGGTTGGAGATTAGTCCAATGCTCCTTGCTCTGGTTATGTACTATAGCAAAACATATTGCCCGATACCTAGTGGCATGAAACAGCTACCATTTTCTAAGGCTCAGGAGTTTGTGGGTCAGGAATTCACACGCAGCTCAGTGGGTTGGCTGGTCTCTAGTTCACAGCTTAGGGCTTGGCTAGGTTGGCTCAAATGGCTGGAGATGTCTGAGACAACTTATCTGGCTGTCTGTTGGCTAGATTTCTTGTTTTTTCTCCAGATCATGTTTGCTGGGGCTGGGATGTCCAAAATGGTTTTCATCACCCATGTGTACTTGGGCTGGCCTGGCCTCACTCTCTCTCTCTCTCTCTGTACAGCTTCTCTACGTTGTTAGCCTGAGCTCCCTCATAACATGGTGGTCTCAGGGTAAGTAGAGCTTACCTGGCTTCCCTTAGGGTGGGGGTTGCAAAAGTCTGCAAGACTTCTTTTGACCTGGACTCAGAAGTCCCAGCTTGTGAGTTCTGCCATATTCTGTTGTTCATGCAAGTCACTAAAGCCAGCCCAAATATGAGGGGAGGGGAATGAGACTCCACTTCTCAATGGGAGGAGAAGCCAAGAATTTCAGCCATCTTTAATCTACTACACCTATATTCACTACATGGCAGATCTGGGACTTGGAGTCCAGATTTGTTTGTCATCCAAATCCTTGCTCTTTTCCTAACTGGCACCGCCTATGCCAGCATCCTGTATGTGATGGCCACAGGGTTCCTAATTATGAACAGGGTCCTGGGTCATTCTGTAAATAGATGGGCAGCCGCAAGAGGCTTATGAGATGACACCCCACCAAGTGTCAGGGCAGGACAATGGGAAGGGCCCGTGCCAACATCCTGCTGGGTGAAAGGGACATCAGTGTCATTGCTCATGCTGGGCTTAGAGAGGAGAGCAGTATTTCAGAACTGAAGGGAAAAATGCTAATGACCAATGCTAATGAGAGAGGAAGCAAGGGGAGAGAGAGTTCTTTAAGGAAAAGAAGTGCAGGAACAAAGTCCACGGGAGAAGAGGTGGAGAGGCCAAGCTTTATGCCGCAACCTCCTATAGGAAGGATGAAGACACTCCACATGCCAGTCCTTCAAAGAGAGAAGAGCAAGGACTGTTCTCTTGAGCCTTATCTTCACCAGCCAGTCAGGTAGATGATACAGCTTCTTGCCTCAGAGGAATTAAGAAACTCCACAGGAAGGACAATGTAGAAAGAGGCTAGAGAGCCTCTCATGACCTCGTGTAATTTGGTTTCTCCTGCCTTTCATCTTTTTCTCTGGGGACAATTATTGGAGTCAGTTGGAGACTCGAGTGTTATTTTTAAAAACCTGACTAAAGCCTCTAATTTCTAGCCCCTTACAAACAACCCTTTATAACATGCTAGGGATCCCTATCTGGACCCCAAAAGGAGTCCTCTTTGCTAATTTCCAACAGTAGAGTTACTGTTCTCATCCATTTAAAAGCTCTGCTTTTAAAGTATAGCATGTACTTTCCATACACAATCGCTCTCTTAACACCTTTGCAATCTCCAGAGGACAGGGTATAATAAAATGTGTGCTATGCTTCCTTGGCTACTTCCTGTCAGCCAATCCTTTTCTTCTTTACTTCTAGATACCTGCTTTTGTTTAGGCATAAATATGTCCATCTCCTGGGCATGAATCAATTAGTATTGACCAGTCATGACAAAACCATTCCCTTGACCAGTGAGGTGGGCATGTGACCTCTGAGTTTGGCTAATGAGATGCCTACTGGATCTGGCTAAAGCTCTCCTCATGAAAAAAGACAGCAGCAAAAACAAAGACACTCTTTGCTCCTGTCCTTTTTGTTTTGAACAATATTATGTGAACCTGTGGTGCTTTGAATTCTGGCAGCCATCTTATGGCCATGAGGGAGAGATTGACCCAGTGTCCTGGCATTGTTGAGTCACAGAATTAGTCCTGCCACAGCCTGAGTCCAGACTTCTGGTTTTCAAGCCGTCCCTGCTCAGGTATTATGTTACTTGAAAGTAAAGTTGCCTACCATTTATGCTTGGCCATGGGGTCAACCAACCAGGGTTTGAAGACCGTGATTTCAAATAGAGGAATGGGGCTTGGACTCTCCTGGATTTGCTTGGATCCTCTGAGAAGGCCGGGGATCTCCTGATGCTAAGCTCAGGTCTCCTTTCCTGTTCTACCCTTAGGTGTGTGTGTGTGTGTGTGTGTGTGATTGTGTGTGACAGAGAGAGGCAGGACAGATAAATTTTTGTTAAATGTCTCTACCTGAGAGAGAAAAATGTTTTCCTACTTTTTCTTTAAAACTCTAAACTTGGCACAGCCCCTGAGGAAGCCATTTTAAGCCAGAGCTTGCTTTGAAGATGTAGCCACATCCACTCCCATTTTCCTGATGTAATAGACAAGGATGGTTGGGTTCTGTGGTCTTACAATGAGAAATTCAATATTTCAGGGTTGGCTAACTTTCATACTGCCATGCCATGGTTTCCCCAATGTTTTCTCTAGTGTGCCAGTTATCAATGTATTTCCTCTCAACATCAAAATCACCCTTCAGCTGGCGCTCGGCGGTGGCAGGCTGGTCTGGTCTGCGTCTCTCCTCTGCGGCAAGCACGATGTTACAACTTCGACAGTAGAGGGCGCTGGAGGTACATTGCAGCTGGAAGGAGCCTTTCATCCTGGTTCCAGTCACTGCGGTTTTTTCTGGCTCCCACTGCATTACAGGTCACAGCTGCGGGTGTGGGGGACATTTGGTGGCGCTAAGTCGCAGCTCCCCGCCCGGCGCTCACAGACGCTTGGCAACCTCACAAGCATCTCCCTGGGGCCCTCCGGAGGCAGACACACACCCTGTGGGAGGGAGAGATTGCCACGCAGAGAAGCAAGCCAAGGGCCACCGAGGGTGGCCGAAGCCGGCAGCATCACAAAGACCCCGGCCTGGCGATGCCTTGATTTTGGACTTCCAGCCTCGAAACAGGCATGGCAAACTTGGGTTCCCCTAGACTACCTTTAAGAGTTCTCTTTACACATTTATAGTTACTCTGCTAAGGTAGCCTTCCAATTCCTTATATCAAACGCCTCATCCTGTATTGGGGCAGTTGCTTCTTTAACCATCTTCTCCTCTCTCATCAGATTTCTGTCTCCTGGTTGAACCCAGACAACACACTGAGTTTCAGAGTCCAGTGATATTTAGGATAAGACTTTGAGGATGAAAGCTGGCAGCACATTATCTGTGTGGTGCGGAAGAGCCTGTCACCCATAAGTGGAAGTCCCTTAGAAGAAGGCCGAGCAGAGCCGAAGCTGTCTTGATTGAGTTAGCCATGGGAGGGCGAGGGGGAATGGCTGAGCTACTGTGGGGATGGTAGCTGCCAGGGCAGGCCCCACAGAAGCCAGTTTCTCCAAGTGTGGCTTCCAGGACACTTGCGTGGGAATCAGCAGTGCAGCTCAATCAAATACTAAAAGTGCATCAACACCCAGAAATCCCAGGGGAGTGCCCTAGGAATCTTTCTTTCAAAACCCTTCTAAGGGCTTCGTTCAGCACATGAAAAGCAAGTGCCTCCCCACCCCCCTTGGGGCAGGGAATGCCTCCACCAAAGGCCCCTTCACAGGTGGAGGCAGCACCTGGAGAAGGATCTGAGCTGTCTGCTCTGGGCCCTGTATGGTCATGTGTGCTGGGAATGCCCTGGGATGATTCCTATGCTGGAGATTAAAAAGCCTGCTATGAACATGATTTTGAGACTGAGTGAAGAATGATTTATTTGGGAAGAAAAAAAATTAGCAGGAAAGGCCTTATCCTGGGCCTGTAGGATGCCCCAGAACAAGGCAAGTTCAGGCATGAGTCTAAAGGATGAAATAGCTCAGACTTGGCCGGGTGATTCGGCTCAGCAGGCTGGCAGGATTGTCCAATCTGGGTGGCATCTGTGTATGGAAGTGAGAGCCCATAGAAACATGTACCTGCCTGCAGAGTAAAACTGAGGAAGCAATAGGGGAAGGGAGTGACAGTGACCCTGATGGTGACATCTGCCTCTTATAGAGAACTGTCCAATGTGCCAGGTGCCACTCTCCCCCCTTATCCCCTGGTGGCCCCTACTGCCCACTGAGGACCACTCCCTGGGAATACCTGAGTCTCCTGGAGCCTGCTTGACCTGGTGCACAGGGCAAACTACTGTGCTAGAAAGGTAATGGCCTTGGAAGCATCCTTTCAAGAGCATTTCCAAAATCCTTACAGATATTAATCGTTGGGGTTAGGAGATGAGAAGTCAGAATTCCCAGGAAATTTTTGGGAATTGCTGAAATCGTGTTATTATTCTTTATTATAATTGTGTTTACAAAGGGAAAGTAGTCAGTATTTTAAGAGGACTTTCTAGCACTTTAGTAGTATTTGCAAATAAGTGCAGCCTTCTACCCCACATCTGAACATTGTGGGGTAGAAGTTGAAGACTGTATGGTTTAATATCCCAGCAGGGTTAATGGCACAACACAGTATCACGTGTTGAAATGGCCAGTTAAAGGATTTGTTTTGCTTCCTAAGCTTTTTATTTTGTGGAACACTTATGCCAGTCATTCGATTTGTATAAGGTACACTAGGCATATGAAGTCAGTGTTAATTGTCTTTGCAAGAATGGCATTAGCAGCAGGCAAGAGCACAAACATACCCTTGTCCCGTGGCCACAGCTAAAAACAAGACTGACTGATTAGAGAATGAGGACGTCTCTGCTCCATGCCCCTGAACTGGTTCCTGGAAATGCTGACCTTAACCTTTGGCTCTGTGTCAGCCTTTCCTGCTCTTGCATTCGACCTGGCCCAGTGGATTTGTTCGAATTGGTAACATCTCTATAATGATTTTTAAGATTTAGAATACATTTTTTTTCTCTCTTCTTCTTGAATTTCTCAAATGATTTTTCTTGGGATTTTAGGTTTGGAATATATAAACCTCCTGAGAAATATCTGGAAGGAATTCCCACATGGAAATGCTACCACAACCAATGATGAACAGGGCATTGCATAAATACCCCAGCTTCTTTGTCCCTATGTAGGGATAATTCTTAGGTGTGTTAAATACAGTCTCTTAGAATTCCCCAATGGGATTGGGTTCTGGTGGCTGAAAGCCAAAACTGGCTTGATAGCACGAACTTTAGTGACGACTTTTCCTCCCCTGTCAAATTTTGACTCTCCCAATGACTTTTTTTTTGGGGGGGGGGAAGGAGGGGGTCTAAATAACTATTTTTACTTACTTGAAACCTTGTCTCCTGATCTGCTAATGTAGGAACCCAAACCAAGAAGACAGGTTTCCTTCAGTTCTTTGGATTCATAAATTGTGGCCCGCCATGACAGGACTTTAGCCTGGGGATTGCTTTCCTGGTGACCTAAGAAGGCCTTGGTTTTGCCTCGTTGGCAAGGCATCGGCTTCTCTCTGGACAGTTGTCCACTTGGCACTGCTCTAAGGCCAGAAGGCCGAGGAGTGGACAATGTTTTACATTACAACATTCATGCTTAGACTCACGGGGGAGAATAATGCTTGGAAAGAAGAAGGCTTGACTTCCCCAAATTGGAAAGGACTTTAGGCATGCTGATAGTCTTGAAGGAGGAAGGGATGTGAGCCAGGGAGTGCTGAAGAATCTTGAGGGGAAGGGGACGGAGGGATCACGAGATGCTGGGGGCAGTGCGGTGGCTGGGAGCACGGCGACTATCTCTGTGTGAAAAAGGATGCTGGAAACACAGACCGTGGTGAGGGAGGGGCCTCAGAAGCTGGGCATTCCAAGGTTTCTGGGGCAGGAAGATTTATCCTGGCTGGGTAAGTAGCTTGCAGAACTTGGAGACAGATGTGGTCCTCCTTCAGCCATGCAGCCAGATTATCTGTTTTGCTTTCTCCATAAATATGTCTCTCCAGATGTTGACAGGGAGAGATTTGGAAATAAAACAAGAAAACATTTTCTAGGAGTGTGAAAGGCTTAATTTATGGCTAGCCTTTCAACCAAATGAAAATGATTAGGCTTTTTTTAAAAGAACAGTTTGCTGAACACATGTTTTAAAATGCAAGAGATTATTGCAATTACTATACCTACTTTTAAAAAATGCATACCAGTGGATGTACACGTGTTCTGAAAATGTATTCCTGCATGTCTCTCCATGAAGGTAGAAGCTAAGATGAAATTGCCTGGGAAGAGTTTCATATGCAGTTAGGCTGTTTTAAAAAAGGTACAGACTTTTTCGACTTCACCTGGGCCAGCTGCTCCTTGGTACTGTGCTAGAGATGAGTTTCTCGATGGGCTCCAAGAAGTTGCTGTGAAAGACTCATTATATTTACCGTTGGGATAAGGGGCAATTTTTGTCCACCTCACAAGGTCTACACATTAGGAGGACCCAGAGAAGAAATACCTCTTAGACCTCAGGACCAAGAAAAGCTACCATGCTCTGAGGGTGTAGCCTGTTTCTATTTTGTGAGTTCTGTGATACAGTCTCATAGTCACCGGGAAGTTTCTGGGGTCAATTTTGTGTGCCAGCTGTGATTTTATTTCATCCCTCTTTACTCATCTCCCTGAATGCTGGCCTCTCCCTTGACTGGTTTCCAGCCTGTTGTATGGGTTTTGGGCAGCAATTGGCTCACATCCCTTCCTCCTTCAAGACTATCAGCATGCCTAAAGTCCTTTCCAATTTGGGGAAGTCAAGCCTTCTTCTTTCCAAGCATTATTCTCCCCCATGAGTCTAAGCAAGAATGTTGTAACGTAAAACATTGTTGCATTCATTTAAAGTAAGAGGCTGTAGTTACTACTACAGTATAGTAGATGCTGTGGTATATTGCCTGAATCCACCTTCAAGAGGAAGACTCTCACTCCCCCAGGTGCCAGGGTTGCTGCCTACTTAGGGTCCCTCTCCAGGAGCTGTCCTCACTTGAATGGGGCTACCTCATCCAGCGCCTCAAGGGCCATGTGTATCCAAGGACCAGTTTATGGAGGGGCATAGAGGCCCGGCAACCTTGCCTCAACTTGGGGCAACTCAGCTTCAGAGCCTTCCCAGCTTCAGAGGGCCATACCAGTTTCAGAGCTCCCTGTGGGATTCTCTGAGGACTCTTGCAACTGCCCACGCAATATTTCCTCTGCCCAGTTATGCTTCTCTCACCCTATATAGATGTGGCTCTTGAGGCCACTCCCTCCTAAGCCTTCTGGACATGAATCATCAACTATCTATTTCCTGGGGAACCTGACTGAGAGTCGTGGTGCCAGCACTGGTTTGAAGAAGTAGATTCTAAGAAAGGATCTTGGAGCTGGCTCATGAGTCAGCTGGCGGTGAGACCCCAATCCCAGGATGTAGGTGGAAAACTGATAGCCCCTGATGGGGGTGGGGAGGCAGTGTTTTAACTGTAAAAATTTCACAAGCAGAGAGCTGGGCTCATCAGAGGAAGGGAATGCACTGGTGGGTATGATATCTGGGGCCTTTAAAAGTTTGGTAAAAACTTGAAAGCTTAGTCATTTTAAGGACTACGGAACTGGAGGGATTTTGATGGGGCTGTCAGTGCACTGGGGAAAGACAATGAAAGGCTGAGGGTGATTAATCACCAATAAAAGGCTAAATGTGAAAGCAAGAGAAGTTCCCTGGCAGCTTTGAAAGAGACGTTTCCGGTGACTAGAGGGCAGAAAAAGCAGAGGATCGGAACTGGGACTTAGTTATGAGAGTAGGGAAGCCACTGAGAAGACTGAGTTCTCCACTCTGGTCCTTAACAAGTCAGTTATGCAAAGGTCAGGGTCTGATTGGATGGGCCCCTTGGCTTTCCTGTCACATGGCCATGTCCTCTCCTCTTTCTACCAGATTCTGTTGACTTCCAGCATCCAGCTCCTCCCTGTGGCTTTCTCTCTTCTAAAGCCTCCAGGAATAGGCTTTAGACCCATCCTGATTCAATTGGGCCACCCCTTAACTAAAACTAGCATCTTCAAAAGTCCTATTTAAAATGGGTTCACACCCACCGGAATAGGATTAAGAAAAAGAGCATATTTTGCTTTTTTGTTTTTCTGGGGTATGTAATTCAACCTACCATGGGAGGCAAATGCCTCACAGATTGAATGGGAGAAGCCTTGGTTAGGTGCACCTCATCCATGGGTCCACAGCACCCTGCCCTGACTCCATCTGGGCACTTCTCACCCTGGAGTGCCTTGGGGCTAGGCCCCGTGACTTATCTGTGGTGGTGATGCTTCCCTAAGACAGCTCATCAACCACAGCTGCACCACACCAGCTCTGCCCTCTTCACCTTTCTACCTCTCCTTTCCTCTTTGGCCTCCTCTAAAGCCTGTTCTCTAACCTATCTGGAGGCTCTAGTGTCTCTTTCACTCTCTTTTATGTAAAATTTTAGGCTCACTGAGTTCACCCCATGATAACTTCAACTAGTGAAATCCAAAACCAGGCAGCCAGCACATGGTAGAATTATTGTCCGGGAGGCAAATGTCTGTGCTTGATTTAGACTCAGGCTAGGTTAACACAACACCAGTTGGACGAAAATGATAAAAAAGAAAAATAGCCTTAGAGGAACCTATTTCAAAATATCTAGATGTTTGGTTGCAAGCAGATGCAGCCAGGGGTGCAGGGTAAGTTTCCTCGGGCTTAGATGCCTCCAATCCTTTGTTCAGAGGCCACAGGTAGCGTCACCTGTGGCCTTATCTTCTCTTGTCTCTAATTCTCCACTTAGATTTTTGAAGACTTATTTCCCTGCCCTTTAATCATTTTTATTGCTTTTCCCTGGATCATCTCCAGGTCTGGACATCTCTCTTAAGATGCAGAGGCCACTAACTGGGTAAAGAATGCTAATGAGGATAGGAACAATATGGAGTCCATTAGAAGGATTAATTCCTGACCCCTGTGGATGCTGCTAATTTGTCCCAGCTTTTAAAATAACAGGAGGCTGCCTCCATTTCGACCGTGGTCCTTGATGACCCATGGGGCTTTAGCTGCAGGCTGCCCATGGGCCAAGCACTGCACAGCTCAGAGCTCGGACCTCCACAGTTTGGCTTCTGCTCCAGATCAGGCTCCTTGATATTGCATTTGTCTGCTTTGGGTAAACTATTTTATTTTAAGATGTGCCTTGAATTGAGTCTCACTTTACAATCTGCAAGTGCTTCATTGCTTCATCAAGCTCAGCTGCAAAAACACTGTAAGTGAAGCTCTGTGCCTGGACTGGTGGCTTGAAGATCCAGAAGGGGCTGCTTGGAGTCTCTCCTTCCCTTTAGGGAGAGCAAGCATGGGGCTGATCTAGCCCTGCAGTAGCAGGCACCTCACCCTGCATGCATCCTGAACCACTGCTGCAGTCAGCAAAACTCAGCTGTCCTGTGACTCTGGGCTGGTATGCAACTGGCCATGTGGATTGGTAAAAAACAAACGGTACAAAGGCTGTGCTTGGAAATTTCTTTTTCTAACATTCAGTGCAAGCAGAAAACATGATTTTAAACTGTGATTAAGGGAAGGCATTTGTGTGTGTGTGTATGAAGGGGAGGGGGATGGGTTCATTGTATGAAGTTCTCTTGCTAACCAAACCCAGGGATGCTGCTTGGAGAACCCAGACACTGGTGACAGCAGGGGATTTCCTGAGTGGCTTGCCTCGGGTGCTGGGGAACAGTCAGGTCAAGGATGAACTTCATCAACTTGGGGCTGTTGAATGCAGGCATTGAGCATGGGCTCAGAGCCAGAAGACCTAGTCCTCTCACCAACCCCTGCTGGCCTCATTCCAGCTGAGTGCTTTCCAGCCTCTTTATCTGTTTTTTTAAAAAGGGATTTTGCATACATATCTCTCAAGGATGTAGTGAGGATCAAACAAGACAGAAGATGTTATCAGGCTTTGGAAATCCTACAGGACTCTACATTAGGAAACAAAGCTTATATTTCAGTTCAAATGAGGTTTGGTGGCATATAGGAGAACTAAAACCCTACACGAAAAGGCTTAAACCTGATGCGAATATTTCTCAACCTCCCAGGCTGGGCTTCATGTTGCCTCATCCTCAAGGCCCAAGATGGCTCTGAGGGCTCCAGCCATTACATCTTGTTAGATTTTAGTTAACCTCTAGGGCCTCCCCCCTCAGGAATGTAAGACTCCTGATAACCCCTAGGGCTCTTCCCTCAGGAATGTAAGACTCCTGATAACTCTGCTACCTTCCACCCCGCCCTGAGGCCGCTAGAAACTTTCTCCCTAGGCACTTTCTGGCCGGGTGTGCCCCCCACTCGGGCTTCTCTTATCAAATGTGACCTCATGGGCACTTCCCATACCCCTGGTGATGCTTATAAATCCTGTAACTGCCTTG
>PVKH010020988.1:0-14448 GCA_004027955.1 Chaetophractus vellerosus | reverse complement strand
GTCTTTATAAAGGGTATTTATTTGGGGTAGAAGCTTACAGTTACCAGGCCACAAAGCATAAATTTCTTCCCATACCCAAGTCCACGTGTTGGAGTAAGATGGCTGCTGACGTCTCCAGGGTTCAGGCTTCCGGGTTCCTCTGTTCCCGGGGCTGCGTTTCTCTCCGGGCTTAGCTTCTGTTTCCTTCACGAGTTCAGCTGAAGACTATGAGACTCTCTGTGTTGCGTCTCTCCACAAGGCCAGCTGTAGCCTATCTGGCGATCGGCTCACTCCAACATCAGAACTGCTTCTCAAATCTGCTTCTCCAAATCTCTTCTCTCCTTCTCTCCAATCTCTGCTTCTCTCAATCTGCTTTTCTCAATCTGCTTGCTTTCCCGCCTGCTGCTTGTCTAGCCTTTTATACTTGAGACCACACCCACTGAGGGGTGGGGCTCAACATCTCACCGACGTGGCAGTTAACGCCCTACTCATAACTTAATCATGCCCAGATGAACAGATTAGTTTACAAACATAATCTAATCTACATTTTTGGAATTCATAATTAAATCAAACTCAAACCATTACAATCTCAATTACTGCAGAAAAGGCATTTGACAAAATTCAGCAAATTTTTTTGATTAAAAAAAACACAAAAGATAGGAATAGAAGGAAAATTCCTCAATATGATAAAAGGCATATATGAAAAACCCACAGCCAACATCATAATCAATGGGGAAAGGTTGAAATCTTTCCCTCTAAGATCAGAAATAAGACAAGGATGCCCACTGTCACCATTGTTATTCAATATTGTACTAGAAGTTCTATCTAGGGCAATTAGACAAGAAAAAGAAATTAGAGGCATCCAAATAAGAAAAGAGGAAGTAAAATTCTCACTGTTTGTGGATGATATGATCCTTTACTTAGAAAATCCTGACGTATCCATGACAAAGCTACTTGAGCTAATAAATGAATTCAGCAAAGTGGCAGGATACAAGATCAACACGCAAAAATTAGTAATGATTTTGTATTCTCGTACTGTAAAACCTGAGGAGGAAATCAAGGGAAAAATTCCATTTTCAATAGTAACAAAAAGACCCAAATACCTAAGAGTTAATTTAACCAAAGAAGTACAGGACCTATACGCAGAAACCTACAAAACAATGCTAAAAGAAATTTTAAAATACCTAAACAAATGGAAACTCATTCCATGTTCATGGACTGGAAGAAGAAATACTGTGAAGATGTCAACCTTACCCAAACTGATTTACAGATACAATGCAATACCAATCAAAATCCCAACAACTTACTTTACAGAATTAGAAAAGGTAATTACCAAATTCATCTGGAAGGGTAAGTGCTCCCAAATAGCCAAAAGCATTCTAAAAATGAAGAGTTACGTGAGAGGAATTTCACTGCTGTCTTTGAAACATATTACAAAGCTACAGTGGTCAACACAGCATGGTACTGGCTTAAAGATAGACACATCAATCAGTGGAATAGAAATGAGAACACAGAAATAAACCCTCATCTATAGAGTCAAGTGATTTTTGACAAACCTACCAAGTCCATGCTAACGGGAAAAAACAGTATCTTAAACAAATGGTGTTGGGAGAACTGGATATCTATAACCAAAAGAATGAATGAGGACCCCTATCTCACCCCCTATACAAGGATCAACTTAAAATGGATCAAAGACCTAAACATAAAAACCAGGACCATAAAAGTACTGGAAGAAAATGTAGATCTTCAAGACATTGTAGTAGCTGGCAGTTTCTTGCACCTTACACCCAAAGGATATGCAACAAAAGAAAAAATAGATACATGGGACCTCCTCAAAATTAAACACTTTTGCAGCTCACAGGACTTTGTCAAAAGGGTGAAAAGGCAGCCAAGTCCATGCAAGAAAATATTTGGAAATCACATGTCTGATAATGATTTAATATCCAGTATATATAAAGAGAACTTACAAGACAGCAATAAAAAGACAAATGACCCAATTAAAATGCAGGCAAAAGACTTGAATAGATATTTGTTCAAAGAAGAAATACAAATGGGAAAAAAAAGCTACATGGAGAAATGCTCAACATCACTAATAATTAGGGACATGCAAATCAAAACCACAATGAGATATCATTTCACAGCCATCAGAATGGCCACTATTAAAAAGAGAGAGAACTACAAGTAATGGAGAGGCTGTGGAGAGATAGGAACATTTATTCACTGTTGGTCAGAATGCAGAATGGTACAGCCACTGTGGGGGACTGTTTGGCAGTTCCTAAAGAAGTTGAATATAGCCTTGACACATGACCCTACAGTACAGCTACTAGTTGTATACCCAGAAGAACTGAGAGCCGTGACACGAACTAACATCTGCACACTGATGTTCATTGTGGCATTATTCATGATTGCCAAAAGTTGGAAACAACCCAGGTGTCCATCAACCACTGAATGGATAAAGAAATTGTGGTGTATTCAAACAAGGGAATACTATGCAGCTGTAAGAAGAAATGAAGTCATAAAGCATATGACAACATGGATGAACCTAGAGGACATTATGTTGAGTGAAGCAAGCCAGACACAAAAGGACAAATACTGTGTGATTGAGTTATTATGAACCAAATATATTTTGTGACATATTGTATGATTCAAAAAATTATGTATGTGTCTGGTACATTTAATTGAGAAATGCATGTTTTTATTCAACTCTTTTCTTTTTAATTTTTAATTGTTTATATTTTCAATTATTAAATTTACAAAATAAACTTTAAAAAGTATTTATCATCCAATATTAACTGTAATGGCAGCATTTGTCTTGACATTCTACAATCACAGCAGTCTACTGCTTTAACTATTTCTAAAGTATTTTATCTATTTGTTCACCGCTGTGTGATCTGAACCCAGATGACCCCTTATTGTCAGAGATTGCATGGATTTATAAAACAGACAGAGATAAGTACAACAGAATATCTTGGGAATGGACTCAGAAGTATGCCATATGATGCTACCATAAAGTCAGAATATTCTGCATTATATCTGGAATAACCTTTAAATTTCTGTTTCTTTTTTAAATTTTCTTATCTGGCTGCTCCCCTATCAGAGCTCAGAGTTTTTTATTCTACTTTTTTCTTTAACTCCCTCCATTCATTCACATGGCCATCTGACAAGACTAAAGGTTTTCCAGCTTTGGATGATAACTGCTTTTGAGATAAAGTTTTTTCCAATGTGGGTTTTAACAAATGTTTATTTAATTTAAAAGTCTTTGTAATTTCACAAAGAAATCTTAAGGATTGCATGCCCTATCCTTTCTTTTTTTTTTTTAGGTTTCCATAAATTTATTAAAATGAGGCTGTTAAAAAAAAAAGAACGTGTAGTCACAAGAGAACAGTTGCCCAAGATTCAGAATTTTTTTTAAAAAATGGAACATGAGGGGGAGGGAGATGGATGTTCAGTTGTCACATCAAAGGAAGCAGCATTACTTTATAACAGCATCCATTATTTAAGCCTTCCACTGTTAGAGATTTGAGGTTACATGATATTTTTTATGCTCATACCTGATGTGGCTGGAGAATTAGTATTGAATTTATAGCATCAACAGAACAGAAAATGTGATGTATTTTGTGCATGTCAATAATGGAATGACCTGTTCTTGTTCTACAGAGAATGGAAATTGGGAGACAAACACCCTTTGTGTTCCAAAATAAGGTCTCAAACATTTTGTAATTTTCACTTAAATTGTTGGGAAGCTTGGAGCTATTAGTTAATCTATCTTCCAATACACTGTTTAGTATAGCACTGAATAAACAAAGCAAGTTGTCAATGGATGAGTGATCAACAAATAGCTCTGCTATTACTTGATTTATTTTTCTTCAATAAAGTTGCATAAACCAATGAGTTAGCTGCCTGGATTAATCAGTATGGGAAACAATCTTTTATAAATGCAAAGCTATTTTGTTTGTATATATTGTTGGGATTTTCTTCATTGTTTGACATCAAATGATCATGTTAAGTTCAAAATGAATATTTTGCCATGTTCAATAAAAGGGCACAGTCCCTTACAGGATGATACATTGATTGATCTGATTTATGCCAAATTAATAAGCTAATCAGATAGTGTAGCTTTAGCATGCTGCACATGATGCTGGCAGCCTGAGAATTTGATGGACTTGGGACCCAGCAGTTTTGAAACATGCAAATGGAGTTTAAAAAGTTTATTTTCCAGGTGCAACTCCCATTTAAAATTTTTCTTCACCTTGTGCTTTACAGATGATACAACCATAACATGAGAGTGATAATAGGTCAAAACTTACAAAAAATAAATCACTGTTTCAGTGCAGGAGCTGTCATGAAGCTGTGTTGAAGTGACTTACTATGTGGGATATTAAGTGTCCATTGAAATGAATTTGTTCTGCCATTTACATTAATGAGCATTTAAATGCACCAGATATCATTTGAGGTGACATAACATGAATGAATATAAGTCAGTGATATTGTAACAAAAAAGAGTGAATGAGCCAGAAAGGATGTGTGTGTGTGTGTGTGTGTGCATGTGCAATGTCCTGTACACTAACAGAAATACATCCAGCTATTACATTAGTTTTGTTATTTGGTTATGGGAACATCAATGTAACACCACTTGGCCATTTAAGACAATTGGATATGCAAAGGGTCAGGCATCTGGGTCTCTCCATGATCTCAAATCTCTATACTCCAATAGCTTTGCCTACATATATGTTAAGATTCCCACTCTATACCCCTAGCTGGGACCTCTTTAATCAGTGTCAGGATTTCCAACTGTTTACTGAACTTCTCCCCTCAATCTGTTAATGGTATCAAGTATCCAATAAAAACTATATCAAACTTCACTTTCTCTTCCACTACAGATGCAAGAAAAAAAGGTCCTTGAACTTTCTGTCTGCCCAGTTGTGGTAGTCAAGATTGAATGAGGAAATACAGAAAAAAAATTTAAAATGGGGAAGAGGAACTCAGAAATAAACTTTTAGGCAGCAAAACAAAAACAATAAAACAACTTCACTTTCTGCCCAAACCTATTATTCTGTAGTGTTTCTTATGTCAGAAGTGGCACCTCCAACAATCAAGAGGTTCAAATCATGAACCTAGTTATTCTATCCTCTCTCTCACCCTCCATAGCCAAACTGGAATTCCAATTTCATTTGGTGGTCATCCTTGGTATTTGCCTTCTTTATTCAGTGTTATATTTTCTTCAGATTAGGATCTGAAGAATTCAATAAACAACTCTCACAAAATTTTTTGCTTAGGGAAATACATTTTTACATACCCAGGTATCTGATAACTCACCAAATTTAGAGTCTTCATGGTAGCAGAATCTAACTGTGCACAGAACTGCTTCAAACTTTATGACATTCAATTTCTACATTCTCATTATAAGCATGCTTCTTACCTAGAAGTAGATATGAACATTGACATAGAGATTTATGACAGATGAACTCTCTGCATCCTCCTTTGGGACTGCTGACAGAATGAATGTGAGGGTTAGTGTAGGCACTGGGGAAAGAAAGTGTGGCAAGTACAAGGATTTGTTAAGCACCTTCTGTTAAGTGTTTTAAGTATGTTTCAGTAGTTCATTGGGCTTCATATCTTTGTATTTTTTCATGAAGAGTTATTAAAATAACATATAAGCTTGTAAGTGAAACTGGTTCCAGGAATTCTGGCTGTTTTCCTAATGTTTTACTATAAGTCAGAAATTGAGGTGACTTCAAGGAAAATGACAAATTAGGAAATTCCAGAAGTCCATTACACCAAAAATATGCATAAACTAACAAAGACTGTCAGAATCAACTTTTTCAGAACTTTGGAAACTAATCAAAAATTTGTACCAAAAAAAGCTAATCAAGAACAGCATCTAGCTAGTGGTCAAGGAACACTATAGAATTTTAACATACCTTCATTACATTCTCTTAGTCTCCATGCAGCAGCTCTTTTGAAGACAACAGCCCACATTTCTGGTACAGGTACTCAGTAAATGAGAGAGAGGAATGGGCCACATTTTCAAGGAAATGTGGGTTTGTTTTGTCCTTTCAGGTTGTTCCCTGGAGGACTGGCTCAAAGATTTTGTTTTCATGTCACCTTGGAATTCTTCCAAAGCTAAGGTGGCTATCAGGGGCAGTTGGTCAAGAAAAAGGTATAAAAGGCATCCAAATGGAAAAGGAAGAAGTAAAACTATTGCTATTTACTTAGGATATGATAATATGTATAGAAAATCCTAAAGCAGTCACATACACAAATACATATAGCACACACACACAAATATAACAATAACCAAACTCAATGAAGTTGCAGGGTACAAGACTACCATGCAAACACCAAGACTGTTTTTATACACAAGCAATGAAAAATCCAAAAATTATAGTAAGTAACAATTCCATTTACAACAGCATAAATAGAATAAAATACTTATGAATAAGTTTAACCAAGGAAAACCAAAACTTGTACACCAAAAGCTACAAAACATTGCTGGAAGAAATTAAAGGAGACCTAAATAATGGAAAAGCATCTCTGTTCATGGGAACAGAATTATAATATTACTAAAATGACCATTCTTCACAAGTAGTATACATATTTAATGAAATCACTATCAAAATCTCTATTGCTTTTGTTTTTTTGGAAAAGGAAATGTGATCCAAATATTCAAATGAAATTGCAAGTAAATCTACTATTTAAAATAATATTGAAAAATAACAAACCTGAAAGACTCCAATTTCCCAATTTCTGAAAATACTACTAGGTCACGGTATTAAGACAATGTGATATTGGCATAAGGATAACTATGTAGCTCAAAGGAATAGAATTTAAGGTGCAGATTTAAACCTGGACATCTATAGTCTCTCCTTTTTTATGATTGGTTTTTATTAAGGGTGTCAAGACAATTGAAAGAAGAAAGAACAGTCTCTTCAACAAATAGTTCTGAGAAAACTGGATATCCACATGCAAAAGAATGAATTTGATAGGAGCCTAATGTCCAGCATTTATAAGGAAATCCTACACCTCAAAAAGAAAAAGAAAAACAACCCCTTTAAAAAAAGGGCAAAGGATTTGAATAGACACTTCTCCAAAGAAGAAATACAAATCACTAAAAAAAACATGAAAAGATGCTCAACATCACTAGCTATTGGAGAAATGCAAATCAAAACTACAATGAGATATCATCTTACATCTGTTAGAATGGCAGCTACAAAAAAACAAAAAACAAACAAACAAAAAAAAAACAGAAGACTACAAGTGTTGGAGAGGATGTGGAGGTTTGGGAACATTGATACACTGCTGGTGGGAATGCAGAATACTACAAACATTGTGGAGGACAGTCTGGTGGTTCCTCAAGAAGCTAGATATAGAACTGCCATATGATCCAGCAATCCCACTACTGGCTATACACCCACAAGAATTGAAAGCAGGGACATGAACAGATGCACACCAATGTTCATCATGGTATTATTCACTATTGCCAAAAATTGGAAACAACCCAAATCATCATCAACAGATGAATGGATAAGCAAACGCTGTCATATACATACAATGGAATTTTACTCAGCTATAAGAAGGAATACAGTATTATCACATGGGATGACATGAATGAACCTTGAAGATCATATATTTAGCAAAGAAGCCAGGCATTGAAAGAGAAATATTACATGACCTCACTGATATTAATTAAGCAATTTGAGCAGACCCACAGAGCTACAGTCTGGAAGATAGGTTTACAGGAGACAGAAAGGGAGTAGAGGGTTGTGAGCCAATGCCCATATTGGCAAAATCTATGATAAGGTGTAAGGGTATACTTGTGCATTGGATGACCATGACAATGATGAAGGGATGCTATTGATTTGGGCAGTTCTGGCCTGTGAAGAGAGTAGGGGGGGCTGTTGCATTGTCCATGGAACTGGGGTGAGGATTGGGGGAGGAAGCTGATGAACTCTGGGGATTTGCAGGTATGTGGTTGAAAGTACAATGTTGGGAATGTTCTTTTGAAAAACACAGCAGGGGTGGGTCAATGGTTTAGGGTGTTGGATGTGGGGGGCATCAGGACAGGGCCCACCTGGGGCAGGCTTCCATGGAGTATTTGAGTGTTCATCCTGTCATAGTGTATTGTATGTGTGGGTGGAGAACCACACAATGAATGGTGTTGGACTACCATCCTGGGGAGTTCTGCTATGTTCTCAAATAGAAGGGCAGGAGTCTCTCGAGAGCATGGGTAATGCGTAATAGAGGAGAACAGGCCAATATGTCAAACCCTCAATGTTGTTACAAGTTAATATGAATCTTGTTTCTCAAGGAGTGGAGCTTGGTGGTTGCCATGGGTCCTGAAGGGTGGGGGAAGGAGGAATAGAATAGATGGAACATGGGACATTTTGGGAGCATGGAAATTGTTCTACACAATCTTGAAATGATGGATACAGGCCATGTTAAATTTTCTCAAAATTTATAAAAGTGTATGATCCAAAATGTAAACCATAATCTAAATCGTTGACCATGGTTAGTAGCAATGCTTCAATATTTGTACATCAGTTATAAAAAATGTATCACCCACATGTAAAATGCTATTAATAGGGAAAAGGGGAAAAGGAGGAGGATATTGGGTATAGGGGAATCCCCTATATTCTGTATGTGACTTTTCTGTAACCTAAAGATTCTTTGATGATTAAATGAAAAAAATAAGACACTGGGGAATAAGTGGGGGAAATTTTCACTGTACATACAAGACAACAGATCTTACAGTGATGAAAGACATAATGCCAAAATTTATTTTTCAATTTTATTTATTTTTTATTATTTCAAATTCTTTTTAATTTTTTGTATTTTGTCATTTTTAAAACTGTCTTTATTATATAATTTTCTTATTAATTTTATTTGGTTATTTTGTTGATTCCATTTTTGAAGAAGTTTTGGATCACAGAAGGGGTACAACTGTGGTGGGGAAGGATCATGGGTGTAGGGTGTCAGTGACTGGGGATGCATGGGAGGAGGTTCAACTGGGGCATACCTATAAGGCATATGAAAGAGTTCAAGTGTTCATGAGGCATTGTAACAGTAGCTGGAGATCCACACAATAACCAAAAGGATATCCAATTTCCTTCCTCAGGAGCTCTGCCACATTCTCTAATGGGAAAGCAGGAATCCCCAGAGTACAGGGACAGTGAGTAATGGAGTATGGACCATTGATGGGCCCTTGATATTGATGACTGTATTTATGAACTTTTCCTTTTGAAATTGAAACCTAGTCTAGTATTATAGGTTACCTAAGAGTTACCTCCTGAAAGCCTCCTTGTTGTTCTAATGTGGCCTCTCTCTAAGCCAAACTCAGCATATAAATGCATTACCTTCCCACCTCCAAACCCCACCCCTCTGCACGGGACATGGCTTCCAGAGATGAGCCTCCTAGCACAAAGGGATTAATACCAAACACTAACTAGCTATGCAACTGGAAAAAAGCCTTGACCAAAAGGGGGAAAGGGTAAAGAAAAATGAGTTTATATGCCTAAGAGGCTTCAAAGTGAATCAGGAGGTCATTCCAGAAGTTATACTTATGCACATCTCAGCCAGATCTCATTGACTTCCACAGTAAATACTGCCTCAAATAGTGGGGGTCCTGAGGGTTCTGGAGACATCTAGACACTATAGGCAGGACTGACAGCTCAGGGATTTGGCACCCTGCCAGTGGGCCCTACTTTGGAATTTATGTTTCCCATTGTGACAGAGTTGGACTCAGTCTTGGTTTCCCTACTCATGGCTCTTATGTTCCTTCTATTTGAACCTATAGTTAGTACTAGGGTTGATAAGTTTATGTCCAAGAGACTTAAATATTTGGGCTTTCAATGTGCTAGTCAGGCCCTGAATCTCAACAGAGTTGTAACACCTACCCTCCATTTCCATTGTACTCATCCAGGACAACCAACACAGAAGTGATGATGGATAATGACCATCCCAAGGAACAGAGAGAGTCTACAACTGCAAGCAAGATAGTCCCATCCATCTGCCCTATGGGATCTAAACCCTCTGTCAATTAGAAGCAGAGTGGGCATCACTATCCCAAATCCTCAGCAATGGGGAATGAATGATGGACTAGAGTAGATTTACTGTTATTCTACTACAGAACTTATTGTCATTCTAACAATGGAAGAACTTTCATCACTGATGTGGAGGCAGTGGCCACCAGAGTTTCTGAGGGGAGGGAGATGCAAAAAATCAGTGTAATATGGGAGCATTTTCAGGACATTGGAATTGTCTTGAATGATGTTGCAATGACAGATACAGGCCATTATATACTTGTCATACTTACAAAATTGTGCAAGAGATAGTCTAATCTATAATGTAAACTATAATCCACACTTAGTGGCAATGCTCCAATATGCATTCATCAATTTTAACAAATATACCACACTAATGAAGGATGTTGTTAATTTGGGAAAGTGCTGGAGGGATAGGGATTGGGGCATAAGGGAATCCCCTACAATTTTTTGTAACATTTATTTAATCTAAGTATCTTTAACAAATAAAAAATTAAATAAATAAAATAAAAATAAAAAAGAATGATTTGGGTGCTTACTTCACACCATGTATAAAAATTAACTACAAATTGATCAAAGACCTAACTATAAGGTTAAGTCTACAAAAATCTTAGAAGAAAACATAGGGGTATTACTTTAGGACCTCAGATTTGGCACTAGAGTCTTAGATATAACAAAATCACAAAGCAACAACAGAGTTAGCTTAATTAAATTTCATCAAAATAAAATTTCTCTGCATCAAAGGACACTTTCAAGGAAGTAAAAAGTCAACATAAAGAATGAGAGGACATATTTGCAAATAATATATGTAAAAAGGGCCTAGTATCCAGAATATATAAAGAGCTCTTCCAACTCCACAACAAAAACACAAACCATCCAATTGAAAAATGGTAAAGGACTAGAATGACATTTCTCCAAAGTAGATATAAAAATGAACAGTAAAATACTGTCAATCTCATTATTCATTAGGGAAATGAAAATAAAAAACACAATGATAAACCACTTCATATCCACTAGTATAGCTATAATATTTAAAACAAAACACACACAAAAGAAGAATAACACATATTGAGGGAGATGTGTGGAAATTTTAACTCATGTCCATGGGTGGGGGGAATATCAAATGACACAGATACTGTGAAAATTGGTTTCAGAGTTTCTTAATCAGTTGAACTTAGAATTACTGTAAGACAGTGATTCCATTTCTTGGAAGATAATCTAGAGATTTGAAAACATATGTTCAAATGAAAACTGTACAAGACTGCTCATAGCAAAATTATCCATAATAACCAAAAGGTGGGAACAACCTAAAGGTTGTTTAGGATAAAAAAAAATATGGTATAACCATATTGTAGAATTTTATTCACACATGAAAAGAAATAAAGTAATGTGATATGCTACAATGTGAATGAACTTGAAAATATGCTGACTGCAATAAGCCAGACACCAGAGTATACATACTGTATGATCCAATCATATGAAATGCCCAGAAGAGATGTATCCATGGACAGAGAGTAGGTTAATCTTTCCCAAGTGCTGAGAGGAAAGGTGAATGGGGGAGTGAATGTTTAGTGGGTATGAGGTGTCTTTTGGGGATGATGGAAATATTCTGCAATTAAATAGTGGTTTGGTTGCACTACATTATAAATGTACTAAAAGCACTGAATTGTACTCTCTAACATTGTTAAAATGGAAAATTTTCTATGTGAATTTTACCCAAAATAATCAGAAATTTATCTCCCTCTTGTAGTTTTCCATAAAAGAGGAATAATAACATCTAACATATCTGAATGCTGTGACAACTAACTAGAAAGTTTTTTTTAATACTCAAATTTCAGAGTCCATCTAACTCTTGTTTCTTAACAATGCTTTTCCTTTTTCAGTTCCAAAAATGCATTTTGTGAATATTTACCAGACTCTGACTTAGTTTGTCCTCTTCTTTTTCTTGTTTCTAAATCACCTTATATAGTCAACACTGGAGGAAGTGGAGATATATTCGAGAAAAAAGCCAGAGTAACACAGGCTGGGATTTGCCACACTAGTTCCTTGCTGAACTTTGTAGGCACAATTGGCTATGGAAAAGATCAAGGGGAGGGCCCGGCTAGATAGCTCAGTGGATAAAGAGCTCGCCGTTATACCACATGGGAGGCCCTGGGTTCGGTTCCCGGGGACCTCTCCTAGCGGGCAGACCGCCTTGAGAATGGCAAGCCGCCATGGGCGGGCCGGAGCCGCCGTGGGCAGGGCAAGAAGCTGCCACGGACATGGCAACATGGCAAGAGCCGCCACAGGCAGGGCAGGTCGCCGGCAGATGGAATGCAGCCAGCCACCCGTGAACTGAAAAAAAGCCCGCCGTGAACAGACGCAGAGACCGCCCACAAGCGGGGAAAGCCGCGCCTGCGCAGTGTCCAATCTCGGCGCGTCGCCGCAGCGGGGGGGAAGGGGAGATATGTAATAAAATAAATAAATCTTTAAAAAAATAAAAATAAAAATAAAAAAAAAGATCAAGGGGAAAGTGGCCAACATAGGATGCTTGCACAGAATCAGGTGTTATTGTTCTGTCTCTCCACCACAGGCCTATCATTACATTGAAATGACATCCTCCCTTGGCTGACCCAACCAACATCGGTGTGCAAGACTTGGGAACCCAGTGCAGGTAGACTTTGTTCCCTATTTCCCCCCTTATGCTTGTTCATTTCTGCCATGAGTTATCTGTGCAAGTATACATGATGCCCAAAATCCAACAAGGGATTCTTTTCTGAGAGATAAATAGGACATTGATAATCAGCTGCCCCTATCTATAAGTTAAGTGATCATGGTTCATGTTGCCTGTCTAGCGAATATATCTTATAGGATAAGGGCAGTCTCTAGTCCCCTATTGTAGTCTATGGATATGTACAAGGATGGGGTGGGATTTATTAGAGAGGCTAATTTTTTAGGCCTCTATTGATTTCATCATCTTTGACAATGTATGGATAAAATCAGTTGTCACCATAAACATATCTCAATGGAATTCACCACCTCATTATTCTTAGAAACATTTTCATCTATGTCATTGTAATTTTTCAAACTTACTTCTGTTGTAAACTGTACAGCCACTTGTTGGTAAAGTGCTATTATGGTGCTGATAACAGTATTTATTAAATTATCACTTTTACACTTTATGTATGAGAATACAGGAATCATTCCTTTACCCCACTCAGTTACATAGGTGTTAGGTATATATCCTAAGAAAATTGACAAAATTTGAATACATATAAAAACTAAAGCACTATTTTCCATTTCAACTTTAACTATTTAAATTATATAAATAGTGGTATTTGGACTGTTGTTCTCTCATATTTCAGACCAACAATTGTATTAATTTTGTTACACTCTCATCATTTTAGTCATACCTTATATTTGGAATTTGTGTGGGTATTGTTTGACTTTTCATATACCTGCAAGTTGAGGAAAGTACATGGTAAAGATGTTATTTATTCAGATTTGACCAAGACATGCTGGTCTACCAAGTTAGCAATGCAATCTCAATGGGTTAGCATGACTAAAATGTATATTTTTCTTTTTCAATGTCCAAATCAGGTATCTGTAGTACTTCTCCATGACACCAATATCACAGGGTTCTGGCAGCAGAGGTTAAGTAAGCATTGGGAATTGTTTGTGAAGAGTATGGTGAATTGATCACAAAATTACTATATGGAATATGCACCAAGATGTGACTTTACAGTGGAGAAGACTGACAAACACTCACTTAGTCAGGTGATCAAGGTTAATATCATCAGTGGTATGTTATGTTGATAGCAGGTAACTTTGTTATGTAATGAGAATGGCACATCACCTCTGTGGGCTTCCTCACTAAATCCATAACATTAGTCAACCATGAGAAGAACATAAAAGAAATTGAAATTGAAAGTTACCAAATTGAAATTTAGGTACACTCTACAAAATATTTCATCAGTATTCGTTAAAACTGTCAGGATCACCAAAAACAATGGGAATCTGAGAATCTGGCATAGAAAAGAAGAGGCTGAGATTACATGAAGACTAAATGTAATGTGGTGTGAATGGGAACCTGGAATCGAAAAGGACATTAGGTGAAAATGAATGGAATCCAAATAAAACTTGGGGTTTAATTAATAATAATGTATCAACACTAGATTGTCTGTTGTGGCACATGTATTGCCACAGTGTAAGTTATAACAAGAAGTGAAACTTGTTGTCAACTATTGGGGAACTCTCAGCAGTATCATTGGCATTTTGCTGTAAATTTTAAATATGCTAAATTAAAATGTCTTTAAAATATATAAAACAGATATTGCCAAATTTCTCCCAATAATTTTTGTACCATTTAGGATTCCTGCCAGAAATCAACTATATATATATGAAAAGAGAGAGAGCAGTTATGGCCCATGGCTCCTACACAGCAGGCAGG
>PVKH010020987.1:0-14458 GCA_004027955.1 Chaetophractus vellerosus | reverse complement strand
GACAGGGCAAGAGCCGCCACGGGCAGGGCAGGTCGCCCGCGGATGGAGCGCAGCCAGCCACCCGCAAACTGAAGCAAGCGCCAGCCGTGAACGGACGCAGAGACCGCCCACAAGCGGGGAAAGCCGCGCCTGCGCAGTGACCACTCTCGGCGCGTCGCCGCAGCGGGGGGAAGGGGAGATATGTAATAAAATAAATAAATCTTTAAAAAAAAATAAAAAATAAAAAATAAAGTAAGGCTGGTTTTATTAGATTTGGCCTGATTATTTATATAGATAAAGCAAGACCGTTAATTTACTATATAGGCTTTTAAGATTGCTTTGCTGATGTTTTTATAGGGAACTTCCAGCTGGACTTTTAAAAGCCTATTGAGGCTAGGAAGCCAAGGCAAAAACTCAATACCAGATTTCACCTGCAGCCTAGAAAGAAACTTCCTTTACTGACCTGTAAGGCTGGGATCCCTGGAGCTAGGTACTAGATCGGTTTTCCAAGAGGGATTTATGAGCTTTGACTTTAAAAAAAGTTAAACTTAGTTTCTTGAAAGTGTCTGGTTACATCTGATTAAATGAGCATGATTTGTAAATGTGTTAATCCTGTCAAAGCTTTGTTATATTGCTAGTATCTCCAATTATGCCATATTAACAAGGAGGACAAATTGTGATTTGAACCTATATAAATAATTATTTTGCCATAAAAATAAGAATGCTCAATAAGAGTTTCCAAATTCTGGAGGGTCCAAGCAGGGAGAAAAAGATGGATGCTTTATGAATTATAAATAGCTTAAGGGAAAAGAGTAAGGGATTGCTTGTACTAGAAAATAGAACATTAAAACATCAGCAATAATGTAAACAAAACTATAATAATTATTTATTAATTCATCTGGTCCTAGGTGATTAGTCTTCTCTCAGTCTTGTGCAATCTCATGACCCATCAGCTTCTTTGCTAGAATTCTGAAGTGTTGATTTTGGTTCAGTAGAATGGTTTCAATTATTTAAACAATGTCAGTAGAAGCCTATGCCCCAGAGTACCTGGGATAGCTTTCTTCTATGGGCCTTTGAGACAGTCCTTTTTGTTGAAGATGAAGCACTCTATTCTGCAGCTGATTGCAAGTGTTTTCAGGGAAGCATCAGAATAAAAATTGTCTGTGGATGACAAAATTCTTAAAATGCCTCTGGTTTACTATTACTCATTCCTAAAGTGGAAATTCCGATGAATGTACATTATAAAAATAATATAATTGAGAAGGAAATGTGGTTGTTTCTGTGACATGTAACTTTTTTTTTAAGAATAACTGAAATTATGACCAATAACAACTCTCTTTATTATAAGGTGAAAGAAAAAATCCTGTTATTTTCCAGGGACCTTCTGGAAAATTCCAAAAATGGGTTGAAAGCAATAAGATGCTATATAGTGTTTGATTTTGGGAGGCTAAATGTCAAAATTGTGTTAAGTTTTCACATTTTGTTAAATAAGTTTACTGTGAAATAATACTTTATTCCCTATTTAACCAAAGAAACAATAAAAGATTTTAAAATTAAATAGGAGTTAACATGATTGTATAAAAACAAACATAAACTTACTTTTTTTTAAAAGTGAAAAGACTTATTCTTAAAACAATAAAGGATGAAAAAGTCAATATAAATAACAATAAAGATATTGTTCTAATAAGACATAGAATCTTTGCTTTTTAGGCAGATTACCCAGAATGGTTAAGTAAAACCTTTACAACTTCTTACAAAGAGCAGACCAATAATCTAAGAAAACTTTGTTATTTTAAGAGAAAGAAAACTAAATTCTAGTTTTGCATGTGATACTATCCGATAAAAAAAACTCCTAAAACTCTCATAAGTCTATAGAATCTTAGCTAAACTTCATGATGAAAAATAAAATTCCATTTCCAATAAACCTTATATTCATTCAGGTTTTGTCCTACACATTCCTTTTTCTCATTCTGAGAAAACCAGTCATTTTATTTTAGTATAAAACTACTCTCCATTCCTTAACAAAGCACATCATGTATACCTTACACAATGGCATGTTTTAAATTACTAAAAAGTTCTTTGAAGCTGTCTTTAAACAAACATCCTACAAAATATAATTATTCTTAAAATAAAGTTTGTCAGAATAATAACTCAATTTCATTAAACATAAGTTTACATTTTTCATTTTAAAGATCTAGAAGATATAATGCTAATTTATTTTATCAGTTAAAGATGTATAAATTTAGGGAGAACATACCCAGGTAGAAAAAAATTGTGTTTGTATTTAACTTAACATTGATAATTCAGAAGGCATAGATCTTTTTATTTAACTAACAATACTAAACTATTCTTATTTATCAAAGAATCATCTGAATTATGTGAACATGAAATTTTTAAATTTTTTACATTTGGCTTTGATTCTATTAATACTTTTTATTTTAATGAGGAATCTTAGAAATTTGGTTTCCTTAATTTCCAGGGTTTTAGGAGTATTAATATATACATAAATGATTACTTATTTTTAAACCAATTTGAGTAGAGCTCTTTTAAGGAGTTTTGTAAGTTAATTTGGTAATACCATCTGGAGGTAGGAAAATATTATACATCAAACTATAGACAGACACAAATAGAGAGCTTATAACTTTAAAAATTTTCAGTCATGAGTCAGACATAAAAAACATAGAAAACATAGAAACACAAAACTCACTAGTTTACATAAGCCATTTTAGAGTTTTGTTGTTTCTTAGTGGATTCCAAGTACTGGTTAAAATAGGCATCCCATTTGGCCTAATTTGGGTGTCTGCTTTTTAAAATGCACTTCTAAGTTAAGTAACCCTATTCAGCTGAAAAATTCCCCATAAGAACCATTGCATACCTAAGTTATCTTTAGTGATGATCTGCTAATAGTTCAGTAGACAGGACTCTCTGCCCTATAATTCCTAAACATCAAAGATGCTGGGGTGCAGGCTGGTGGAGTGCTCTTAGAATATGAGGAACCCATAACCAGCAGCAAAATGCTGTGGACTCCACAGTGGAAAAACTGTGAACCAAGCCAAAGGGTAAGGACTCAGGTCCCATCATGGCAAGTATAATTGACCAGCTAACCCCTGGACAGGAGTGCAGTGGGACCTGAAAGCTCAAGCATGAGAAGAGTGGAGCTCTGACCCCCAAGAGGAACTCACTGAGGACAGGACAGGAAGAACTGTGAATATAACAGGTTCCATCAGCGCCACACCTGTCTTTTGGGTTATTTGCAGAGTCATCAGCAGTTACCGCCACGTCCCTTCATGGGTAACAAAATAACTGTTAAAATAAAAACTTGAGTAAAAGTTGGTTAGATCTCAGAGAGTGTTATTGAATCAGTTCATGAATTGGGGAGATCCCAACCACCATGCGGTAGAGAGGAATCCACTGAACAAAGACAGGAATGTGCTTTTATAGAAGAAATGAGGGAGTGCATGGTGAAGAAATTTGCATTGGTTAATGCCGAGTACATTTTCAAATATGATTAGTGCAGGAGGATGCTTAACAATGAGGGAGTTTGCTCGAGTGAGAATAGGGAGTTGGCATAACTGATAACTGATTTAAATTTTGTTTTCTAGGCAAGCTGGAAATAGCTGATTTCTGATTTAAATTTTGTTTTCTAGGCAAGCTGGACATTTACAGGGAAACTTACTTAGATTTCGGTTTTGCTGACACGGGGTTTGCATGGGTGCCTTTGTTTGAGCCTACAAGATTTTATTTATCAACAGATGTATTAGTCAGCCAACCGGGTGCTGATGAAAAATACCAGAAATATGTTGGCTTTTATAAAGGGTATTTATTTGGAGTAGAAGCTTATAGTTACCAGGCTATAAAGCAAAAGTTACTTCCCTCACCAAAGTCCGTTGCCACATGTTGGAGCAAGATGGCTGCCAACGTCTGCCAAGAGTTCAGGTATCCTGGGTTCCTCTCTTCCCCAGGCTTGTTTCTCTCAGGGCTCGGCTGCCCTGCTCTCTCCACAAGGCCAGCTGTGGACTGTCAGGCAACTGGCTCTGTCTCTCTCCCCAGGGCTTGATTCTCTCTTGGGCTCAGCTGCTCTGCTCCTCTGTGGGCTTATTTCCCAGGCTCCAGCTCAAAACTCCAACCTCCTTTCTCTACAGTGTGGTTTCTCTGTGGGTCTCTGCCCACCAAGAGGGCAGGGACTAAACGTCTTACTGATGTGGCCCAATTAAATCCTTAAGCATTGTTTAATCAACTAAAAGTAACACCTCTGAATCCAAGACACTCTAATATACCTAGAGGAAAAGACCAGTTTACAAACATAATCCAATATTTCTTTTTGGATTTCATCAATAATAATATCAAACTGCTGCAAGTGGCAATTCATTTATCAATTTAAACTGAAAGTTTAAATTGCCTTAAATATAGTGTTCATTGCAGAAGACATTGCTCAGATCCTTAGTTGGGAGGCAACGGAATTCCAGAAAATGTCATTAATATATTCAATTTTACTGTTAAAAGTGTAGTCAAAAGATAGTTCTGAAAATCATGCCATGTGAGATAGCAGGTTTTTTAAAATCAATTAATATCTATTGAGGACTTGTTAGTGCAATGCACCACCCTTGGGTACTTTATCAACCACTCTTTCCTGGGCAGGAGTTCAGGTTGCTTTTTCAGGAAACCTTCCCTGGATCCCCCAGGCACAACTTTGATATTCCTTTCTATTTTAATTTTTGTTTGTTTGCTCGCAGTAGATTTTGTTTCTAGAAGGCAAGCAGGTATGGCTGTATCTGTGAATTTCTGAAGTATCTAAAAGGACATTTGTCATACCATAAGACATTACTCAATGATTTTAGAAATAGCAGAATTGTGTTTGGGACCCTGTCTTTTCATCTATGTTTAGTTTGCATGGTGATTAGGCCAGTGCAGGGGCCTGTATAAAGCTCTCTTCAATATTTAAATCTCTCTTCGAATATTTAAAGAGCTGTTTTGTAGAAGAGTTTAAAAAACTCCTCTCTTTTATTAAGAGGGTTCAAGTAAGACAGTGTTTAGTTGATGAAGGACAGAAGAACAAGTGGAAAACTCTTGGTCTTATCAAATAATTCTATAAAGTTTTGAAAAACAGCTGTCATGACTAATATAGATGGGATTAAGGGGAAAAACTAATTTGCTCTGATTTTTTTGTTTGTTTTCAAGTGGAAGATTTTAGACTCTGCTCAAGCAAATTTGTAGATATTACACGTTTTTGCCTCATGTGTATTGGACCAGGATCCTCTTAAGCACACAAAAATCATTAGTGAGCAAAGAGATTGTGCTACTTTATTTTTTTCTTAGTTCATAGATTTATGGTATTATTTTAAATGGAACAAACGTTTAAAGTCATTTTAAGAGGTATTAAACAATGTTTGCACCAGTTTACAAATTAAACATCCTTAATTTTTCAAACTGCATTGATTAATTTAGTATATTTTGTTTCCTTCAGATATATTTTAATTGAATTAATAATAAACTCTTCTTATAATCATTATACCCTAAAATTCTAGTAAGATAAACCTGAAATCCTCTTCAATGTTCCAATACTGCACAAACAAATGATTTTTTTTTAGGAGGTACCAGGAATTGAACCTAGGACCTCATATATGAGAAGCAGGTGCTCAACCACTGAGCTACATGTATTCCCCAAGGAGAGCTGTCTTTTGTTTATTTGTTTGTTTGTTTGTGTTTGTTTTTAGGAGGTACTGGGGATTGAACCTGGGACCTCATACATGGAAAGCATGCACTCAACCATTTGAACTACAACTGCTCCACAACAAATGATATTTTAACCTAAAATCACAAGTCTCAACCAATTACTCAATAGCACATTGTAAATTGGGGTTATAAAGCTGTTGCATAAGCAAGGCTGATTTTCCTAAAGTATTGCAAGTATATAACATAACAAACACAAACAGATTTCTTCCAACAAAAATATATTAACTCTGTCTTTAATTTGCTTAAATATTTCCGTACTGAATTTTCAATCTTCCTGGGGTTTACATATTACTTGAACAAGACAGCTATGCCCTCAGTTAACTGACATTGCCTCCCAACTAAGCATGACAGTTACCTTCTTGATTAATTGAGGTCACTTAAGATCAACTCTTCAGCTGATATGAGCCCAGGGGTGGCTAACTTCCAGAGATGCTGCTGCTTCATTTTTTTGCCTTAAGTTTTTTTTTAATTAGAAAAGTTATAGGTTTACAGAAAAATCATGCAGAAGATACTCAGTTACCATACCTGCCCACCTGCCCCTCAATGAACTCAGTTTTCCTGTTAGTTTGGATTAGTTTTGTCCTTTGTTACAACTGAAATGACATTATAATTATACTTTTAACTCTAGTCCATAGTTTACATTAGGGTACACTGTTTTGTACAGTCCTACTTTTTAAAATTTTGATTCTAGGAACATATATACAACCTAAAATTCCTTTTTAAACAATTATATAATTCATTGGTGTTAATTACATTCACAATATTGTGCTAACATCACCACCATCCATTAAATAGGTTTATTCTATTACTCAAAGTAGAAATTCTGTACCAATTAAGCATTAACTTCCCATTCCTTATCTAGCCCCTGGTAAACTGTATTCTAGTTCCTGACTCCTTAAAAAATTTGCTTATTCTACTTATTTCATATCAGTGAGAACATACAATATTTCTCCTTTTGTGTCTGGCTTATTTCATTCAACATGTCTTCAAGGTTCATACTTGTAACATGTATCAGAACTTCATTCCTTTTTACAGCTGATTCATTGTACATATATAGCACATTTTGTTTATCCATTCATCTGTTAATGGATACTTGGGTTGCTTCTAAGTTTTGGCAATTGTAAATAATGCCACTAGGAGCATTGTGTTTAAATCCCTATTTTCAAACCTTTTGGATATATAACTAGAAGTGGAATTGCGGGTTACATAGTAATTCTACACTGACTTTTCTGAGAAACTGTCTAATGTTTTCCACATAGGCTATGTCTTTTTACATTTCAACCAATTTTAAAAATTAGTGTTCCTATTTCTCCACATCCTCTTGAACACTTGCTATTTTCTGTTTCTTAAGTAGCAGCCATTCAACTGAGTGTGAAATGGTATCTCATTGAGGTTTGGATTTGCATTTCCCCAGTGGCTAATGATATTTATTGAGTATCTGTTCATGTGTTTTTTGGCTATTTGCATATATTCTCATTTATCTATTTTTATTTTGTTGCTTGTACTTTAAATGTACAGTCTAAGAAACCATTGCCTAATATAAAGTAATGAAGATGCTTCCTTATGATTTCTTCTAGGAGTTTTATAGTTTTATCTTATATGTAGGTCCTTGATCCACATTGACTTGCATATGGTGTGAAGCTTAGGTCCAAGTTCTTTCTTTTAAATACCAATATCTAATTTTCTAGCACCATTTGTTTAAGAAACTATTCTTTCATTATTAGGTGGTCTTGGCAACCTTAACAAAAATCAATTGGCCACAGATGTAAGAGTTTATTACTGAACTTTCAATTTGATTTCATTAGACTGTGTGTTTGTCCTTGTGCTAGTAGGATGCTTTTTTAAAAATTACTGTAGCTTTGTAATAATTTTTAAGATCAAATAGTGTGAGACCTTCAACTCGGTTCATCATTTCAGGATGGTTTTGATTATTTGGGGTCCCTTGCCTTACATATAAATGTAATGATTGGCTTTTCCATTTCTTCAAAGAAGGCTGTTGGAATTTTGATTGGAATTGCATTGAATCTGTAAATCATTTTGGCAGAAATGACATCTTACCAATATTTGGTCTTCCAATCTATGAACATGGAACATCCTTCTATTTATTTAGGTCTTCTTTGATTTTCCTTTTTTTTTAGCAATTTTTTGTAGTTTTCCATGTATAAGTCCTTTATATGTATGGTTAAATTAATTCCTAGATATTTGACTCCATTAATTGCTATTGTAAATGGATTTTTTCCTTGGTTTCCTTTCAGATTGTCCATTACGAGTATATGGAAACACTACTGATTTTTGTGTTGATCTTGTACCCTGCCACTTAGTTGAATTTATTTATTGGTTCTGATAGCTTTGTGTGGATTTTTCAGGATTTTCTATATATAGTATCATGCTATCTGAAAATAAGGAAAGTTTTATTTCTTCATTTCCAATTTGAATGCTTTTCATTTAATTTTATTGACTAACTGCTCTGCCTAAGAACTTCCATTACAAAGTTGGATAACAGTGGTGACAATGACAGCCTTGTCTTATTCCTGATCTTGAGAGAAAACTATCAGTCTTTCACCACTGGGTATGATGTTAGCTGTGGGTTTTTCATATATGGCCTTTATCATGTTGAGGAAGTTTTCTTCTCTTTCTAGTTTCCTAAGAGATTTTATCAAAAGGGTGTGCTGGATTTTGTCACCTGCCTTTCTGTGTCAATTAAGATGAATATTTGGAATTTTTTTCCTTCGTTCGATTAATGTGGTATAATATAGTCATTGATTTTCTTATGTTTAACAATCCTTATATAGCTGGAATAAATCTACCTTGATCATGGTATTATTACTTTAATGAGCTTTTAGATTCAGTTTGCCAGTATTTTCTTGAGTATTTTTGATTTGTTACCAACTTAACTTCATTAGCATATACAAAGTGTTCTTATATTTCTCCAGTCACCCATCTTTTTGTTGTACTTTTTACCAATTATATCTTTACACAGTGTACATTCAAAACCATAGTTTTATTGTTACTTTTTGTGCCTTTACATTTCAGAACCTGTAAGAAGTAAAAAGTGGAGTTACATACCAAAAAATACACTTTTTCTAGCATTTATAAATACCAAGATGATTACCTTTCTCAGAGGTCTTTATTTCATTATGACACTTTGATCCACTGCCTAGGTGTCCTTTTCTTTCAGTCTGAAGAACTCCTTTTAGCATTGCTTGTAGGGTAGGTCTAGTTGTGATGAACTTCCACAGCTTTAGCTGGGAATGTCTTAAACTCTCCTTTATTTTTTTCTAGTCTCATCAGATATAAAATTCTTGGTTGACAATTGTATTCTTTTGACACCTTAAATATTTCATCCTGCTGCCTTCTTGCACACAAAGCATCTGATAACATCCCAGCACTTAATTTCATTGGTGCTTCTTCATACATAAAACATTGCATTTCTCTTGCAGCTTTCAGAATTCTCCTTTTGTCAATTACATTTGACAGTTTAACTACTATGTGTCTGAGGGAAGTTCTTTTTGAATTTTTCTGTTTCAGGTTCACTGGGAGTCTTGAATGTACATATTCATGTCATTCATTAAATTTGGAATGTTTTCTGCCATTATTTCTTTAGATATTCTTCTGTCTCTTTTTCTCTTTCTTCTCCTCTTGAGAGTCTCATAATTCATATGTTGGTACTCTTGATGGTGCCCCAAGTATCTCTTAGGGCTGTTCACTTTTTTTCATTCTATATTCTTTCTGCTCCACAACCTGGATCATTTCACTTGTCTTCCCATTCAATGATCTTTCTTCTGCCAGCTTCATCTGCTGTTGACATTGTCTAGGGGATTTTTCATTTCAGTTATTGCTGTCCTCAACTACAGTATTTCTGTTAGCTTCTTTTTTAAAATTTGTGTCTTTATTGAGATTCTCATATTGTTCATCCACTGTTTTCCCTACTTACTTTATTTCTTTCTCTGTGGTTTTTAAATCTCTGTGAGCATATTGAATATATTTTTTTAAGTCTTTGTCCTATGTGTCCAAAATCTTGTCTTCTTCAATGAAGGCTTCTTGATTTTTATCTTGTTCCTTTGGAGGGGCCATCATTTCCTGGTTCTTTCTTTGTCTTTTAATCATTGTTGTCATTGTACATTTTAATGTTTTAATGTGATATCTCTGGAATTTAGTCCCCAAACTCTCTGTTTCTTAAGTTTATATCCAGATAGTGACATGACAAAGATTTTGTTGAGTGCCATGAGCTTATGAAAACAAACACAGAAATAACTTTCACAGTATTTGCAAAGTGGCTTTGTGTTGGCTGGTTCTCTCCTTCAGAATTTAGACCTCCTATCAAGATCTACTCATGGCAAATGTGAAGTTCAGGATACTGTCCTTCTTTTCTGGGCCTGGGCATGCAATTGCTTATGGCTTTAGGAATTCTCTCATTTATAAGAATTCAAATGCCCCCTCAGCTCCCTATGAAATAGACTTTCTTCCCTTTCTGGATGTTCTATTTTAAGACTTAAAGCCAGAAATCCCTTGCCCAAGGCTGCTTTGACTTCATTCTTTCTTACACTGTGTTAGCTGTCTGCAAGCTTCTTTCTGCCTGCAGAGCAAGTTCTAGAGGGTGAACAAGAGATGAATTCCTGGACCAGTCTTTCATGCTTCCACCCGATATATTGTAACAGGCATTTTTGCAGATAGGGCATATCTGCTTTCTCTGGTATAGGTCCAAGGACACAATGGGAGTGCAGGGTAGCTCCACACCGGTCCAGAGAAGGGGAGAGGGAAGGCTCAGCAAGAGTATCCTGAACCTCGTCTACTGTTTTCAAAGCAGTGTTTTCTTGATTTGGCACTTGCTCAGTTACTGAAACACTTTGAATCTTGTCTGGAGTTATGAGTAAGATGGCTATGCCAATTTTTGCTAGTTTTTCAAATAATGTTTGGATGAACTTTACCCTGGAGCATCATATGCCGCCATCATGGTTGACCAGAAGCAAATGACTTCATTTTTAAAGATTCTGAAGTGGACACTTTTCTTCCTGTCCTGTCTGTCCCTTGATGGACTTCAGAACTGCAAATCATCAGTCTATCATATACCTCATTAACTTGAATGTTTTTCCTACTTATACATTGGCTTCTTATGTTTAATCATGTTCATATATGTAATTATTCAAAGAGCATAATTAGTAAATGCCAAAAGCTGATATATTAAACTGTAGTTGTGAATGCATAGAAATATTCATACATAACATGATGTACTTAAGAGCACAGCATTTGGAATAAGCCATTCCTGGTTTTTACTTCTAGCCAGTAACACATTAATAGAGTTTTGCATTGAGCAATTTTTAAAATATACCTGAGACTCAATTTTTCATCTATAAATGAGGATAATAAAACACACATAACAATGTGTTTTTGCAAGATTTTAGGAAAGCATGTAAAATATCCAGCCAACCTCCTATCACATAATAGTTGGTCAATAAATGTCAAATATTATTATTGTGATTAATCTTGAGAGGTTGATTATACAGGCAAAAAAAAAAAAAAAACTGGCCAGACCATATATAACAATAAAACTCTGAGCACAATTTCTACAGCAATCCTCCTAGGGGGAGAAATCCTATTATCTGAGGATCACTCAAATAAGTTAAACCATAAATTGCAGCAATCAGCCCGGAATAGTCAAGTCATTGTCAATGATTTTCAGCTTCCCTATTTTTTTTGCCTCTGCTTCCAACTTAGGAATAACTAAAGAAAGCCAAAATGATCCCCAAACAAATCATATATGCTATCATGTTTCTTGTTAGCCTGTCTGCAACGTTTCCATGACATCATTGTCCAATCAGAGCATACCTTAGGCCTTTTCTTTTTTTCACTTCCTTGGATGCTTTTGTGTCTCTTCTAAGCAAATGTGATGGTGTCTGATGCAATAGCTGTAGCAAAAGCAGAGTAAATAGTCTTTTTTCACTCTAACTTGGGTAAACTATATATCTAAAATGGTTTCTTCTGGGATTGAAATGCATACTTTAAATGCTCAGGGCATTTGTATATTAAAGTATTTAATTTTACTCTGTTTCAAAGACCATTAAATGAAAAAACTTTGAGTTATTTGAATCTGCAACTAAGCAAAGTGTTCTAAATTTACAATGAGGAAACATGAAAGAAAAAGTAGAATGAGTTAGAGGTGATAAACAAAAGGTAAGTCTACACTGAACAAAAGCTTGGGGAAGAATACTTGGGAAGATACTGGACATATGTGCTATTAAACAAAGGCACAGAAGGGCCCTCTTTCATAGGTAATTTACTTTAACTGACCTAGGAGTTAGCCAATCACAGCATTTCAGCAGAAACGCACATTCTCAAACTTCAGTGAATCAAATAATTTAAAAGTTTAAAAATACTAGATTGAATGATGTTAGTATCTTGCTATCATAGCTTATAACATCCCCAACTATTACACCCCCCCTTAAGTAGTAAGCATTTCTATTTGAATTCAGTTTAATGTCCTTTTTCCCAACTATTTCCCAAGAAAATTTTATTTTAAAAATTAAAAACATTCAGTCCTAAGAAATGAATATTTTAAAAGAATTATCTTCTTTCCCTATGAAAAATAGTCTCTCTATATTTTGCTAATAAACTGGCCTTTATTGGATATCATATTTTCAACATGTCAGAGAAACACTTTTCTCTTAATATTAGTATTGTAAATTAATTCAGTATACCTTTTCAGTACAAATAAAAGTGCATGCCTATAAAGATCATTGGTGTTGAAGAAAAGTAAATTTATATTTAATTTATTCCATATAGATATGGTGTAATTTAATACATAAAAAGCCAAAACACTGATATAGAAGACAGAAAGAAAAGACTCAGGTTAATAAGATCATATTAATTTAATGATTATGGTCTTAAGGCATCTTTTCTTTAAACTCTCTAAACATTGATATTACTGGTACTAAAAACTGAATTAACATTTTATTTAAAAACAAAGGTAAGCCGATATATCAGAAATTTTATTTTACCAGAATTCAGAAACCTTGTAAAAGGTAATACATATAAAACTATTTTAAAAAAACATAATGGTGCATTTCACCATTCATTTAAAAATAAATACGTAAGAGATAATCTATATTAATGTGCTTATTATATCATTTATACAATTTTAGAGGTTAATCTGATGCCTCAAATTGTTTGATGAATATTGGTGTCTATGTATTAGCTTCTCACACTTTGACTACAAACAGGAAAGAGTTCGGAAGACAAATATGTGAAAAAGGAACTATAAACTAACTTTTAGTCTTTTAAATAAAAGACAAACATCGGGTAAGTGTGATAGACTTCTATTTAAGAAAACTAATCTTGCTGACTGCTGCCCCAGTGTGGTGCAGTATTAAACATCAGAAACTTAGATAAAAGAAGAAAAACAGAAATCTATGTAATGCATTCCCTTAACACTATACCTTTAAATAGTGTAAGAAATGAAAAGCAAGCTGAGAAGTCAAGTTTTGAAGCTCTTTGAAAAACCTGCATTTTGTCCAGCTTTTCTCAGCATTGAAATGCTTTCACATAATGTAATAGGGTGTGGTTTTCAGTGTCTTATCTCTCTTTACAAAACAGGTTAAAAAAGAACAATCTTTCTTACTCAGATGCAAACAACAAATACATTACAGGACATAAATATCTTCATAGATATTTTAAACATAAAATTTGAAATGTTGAACATGTACTTATGGATTTCATTATTTTATAAATTAACAGGATGTATTCTTAGGCTTTTTAATATTTTTCTTTCTAATCAGTTCATCTGTATTTAGGAAAAATTGCTTTTTAAAAAGTGAAAGAACACAATAAAGAGGATAAAATTGATACATAAACATTTTTGTGTATTCACAAATACAGATTATTACAAATTATTTGCATAATCTATCAATTACTCTCTTTAACAATGCAATTGATCTAGTTATCTATTGTATACTGTTTAGTTCCATTGCAATCTTCATGCAACCCATTGTTTCTTGTCCTTTAGCCAATTATTATGACAGTAACTATGGCATTGAGAATTAATTTACTTTACTATTTGTTTAGTAGAAAGTAAGGTAAGGGGTCATGCAATACACTCTCTACCAAAAAATAAATAACTGAATTAGTATAATAAAGTGCCTATAAAATTGTCTGAAGAATTTTATGGTAAAATATTTTTAGAAACATACTAGTGATGGTAGTTATTTTTTCATGAGCTATTCTATAAACTAGGAACCATATTGTCAGTCTCAGCTGTATTGTGCCCAGCAGTTTCCCAAAGTTTGTTTTTAATTGTTTGCTTATATTTCAACATAAAAATTACAACTTCATAAAATATGTGTTTGTATATATATAATGTATAGTTAAGTTAAATTTTCCTATCAAGAAAATAAAGAATCATAGTATCTTTAACCACTACCTGGAGAGATTTCATATTTAATCTTATTATATTATACATTTTAGGACAAAAAGTTGTGGGAGCATTTACTTACTACAAGGATAATAATTATTGGCCTATGTATAAATTGGGATGAGAAAAATCAGCAATGAAATTATTTTTCTTAATTCTATTATCTTCACTGTGGGAAAACTAGAAAATTTATGAATTCGTATTTATTTGAAATTTATAATTAAATGTATCTATCACACCTGACTTAACACAAGCATAAAGTTATAAAATCAGAAATTTAATAGGATCTGAAATATGTACATCTTTTATTTTCAAAGCAGTATTATCAAGAGTACATTTGAT
>PVKH010020986.1:0-14463 GCA_004027955.1 Chaetophractus vellerosus | reverse complement strand
TATTTCCATCTCTATTATTTTTATGGCACCAGCTTCCCTTTCCTGAAATATAATGAATATATTTAACTTATATTTTCACAAAATCCAATTTGATACATGAGATTTCTCAGAAAGTGTAATAATTATAACAAATAAACATCCTCCATCAGTTTTAGATGAAGAAACATATATGCCAGATATGCCTGTGATTTCTCTTTCATCTGTTTATTTACAAGAAATAGAATCAGGACCTAATTCTTTTCTTTAGCATATCAGTTGTTCTATCACTTTCCCATTGCTAAAATATTTACTGCTTATATTTTGTCTAGTCCGGAATAACAAATTCTATTTGGATAAGTCCTGTATTCTAGAATGATTTTTTCTATTGGTTGAAGAACTACTGAATTAAAAAATAAAATTAGTAAATAATCATAAATACACACAGACACAACACTTTAAATATTATAATCATATTTTATATAATTCACCAAAAAGAATTGTATTTTTTGAAGTAATGAGGATTAACATGTATCAAGAACTTATCTGAGAAACAAAGACACACAATATATATTCTGATTGGATAACTATATCTATGCAAGAAAACTTCCATAATTTTTCAGTGATGTATACTGAAGTATTTATAAGTAAAATGACAGGACAACTGAGATTTTGCTTTGATAAAGTCACCAAACCTGTCTGAAATGAAATCTTTTTCAGTTTGATACATTTATTAGCCAATAGTTATTTCTTTAAACAATCTTTCTTTTTGATATAATAATTAATAGTGGGAAAAAGTTCTCCTTTGGGGGAATGTAAACACTGTTCTGAATTCCTTTTAAAAGTCAGATTGGGGTCTTAGACTTTAAAGGCATTTTGCATTTTGAGGATAATGCATTTTGATATTCAGACAACTATGCACACAATTTATTTTACAACATTAAGAATGTTATTTTCCTCCAAGCTATTTTATATTTGGTTTTGCATTTAGCAAACCCACAAAAAAGTCTTTCTGATATTATTACCTCTGATATATCTTGGTCACTGAATTTGTAAATCAAAACTGTGCCAATATTTTCATCAATAACTTCTCATTTAAAGAATACAGGAAAACAATTAAAAAGCATGCTTCTACTAAAGTAGGAAAAGAAAATCCTTACAGATTATATATATACACACACACAGGCACACACACACATATATACACCATATTGTTAGGAAATGCTTAGGTACAAATATAGAATTCTGTTACTATATTTACTTCTAAGCAGTTCCTGACAAAATGGTTCAAGATATTTTTGATTGACTGTTGCATTCTTGGAGAACAGAGTAAAAATGCAGAATATAAATTCCTGTATCAAACATGATGCCTATCACCCTCCAACACGATCATTTGATGTAAACACTAAGTATCTGAAACTCTCTGCCAAAGTAAAGTCTGTATTTCATAAGCATTGTGGTAGGAACCATCATTCAACTGTCTGACTTTACAGTAGAGTCTGTGATGTTTGGATAACTGGGGCCCAATCTTTGTAGAGCTGATTTTATGGATTTTCTAGTTTAATTTTTAAGGAATTAGATTATTTTTGTGGAATTTTAGGGGATTATTTACTGAATTAAGAGAATCTATGCTAATATTTATTCACCAATTTCATTAAGAAAACATTATTATCCCTGAAACATTCTCTGGAGAAACATTACTTCTATTTTCATAAAGAAAGTTTATGGTGATATAAGGCCATTCATAACATATTAGAACCACTCTTTTATTTTTCTTGCATGTAAGTACTGAACTCCTATGTTATAGGATAATCACTAGATTTAAGCTTCATTCTCTATCCCATTTTCATTCCCAACTCCACAATTTTTGTACTCAATGCTGGTTCTAGATTTGTACTAAATCTACTATAGAGTACTCAGTAATAATCAAATCATCTCTTCATAGTTGCACAGTCTCTCTTAAAACTGTTAACATTATGTGTTCAAAAGGGATCTTTCTAGAAAAGGAATTTTCTCTTTTTCTATTTAGCCATCCCAATACCTAACTTTGAAAGAGACACAAGTAAGTTAGCTATTTTGACATTGGTTAATATCAGACACTAATTCCAAGTGTTCAACCACATATATTGAGAATGTGATTGTCTTCACCCTGATTAATCTTACTATTAATAATCACATGTGTCATGATGTAGGTGGAGAGATAGATGCGGATTTGTGTAATTCCTGGACCTAATCTGATTGTCTCTTTAGTCTCCTACATTTAATACACTATTTGGCATGCATAATCATTACGTGTGACCTGAATGCTGAGGTTATAATTGACCCTGTAAAAGCCGTGCTTATGGAAATTTTTGAATGAGAAGCCTTATGGAGGACATATATCTGTAGATAGTCACATTAACCAAAGAAGGAAACAAGATATAATTTGTCATTGTTAAAGGGCAGTCTGTGGAATAAATCAAGCTGCAATTTTGCTCATCTTACTGATTAAGTAGCCAATACCATTTGTTAATTAATCTTTTCATTTGTTCATTTATGAGGTAGAATATCTTTAAGTGATAAATTTAACTATATATCAATTATCTTAATACTACTGCATGCAAATTTGATTTCATATACAAATGGTGCTTTAGTCGACACAGTAAATTGTTGTTGAATAAATTAATGAGAAAGTAGAAGAGTTTAACAATGATAACATAATTAAGCTTTTATGTTCTTTTCTAAAAAGAGTTTACAGTGCTGCTCCTATATTTTAAACCAAGAATTAAAAAAAAAAAAAAACACATTATTTTTGCCCTCCCAAAGGCTCAATTTAAACCTGAGTGTTCAGGGTGTGGGTAGCAGAAAGACAGGCCTCTCTGACCTACTAGTAATATACTTTAAGTGGCACTCATAGGAGTCCACTGAAAATGAATTAAATTTAAGTTCTTAAACCAGCTCTCTAATTTCATTTTCACCAAAACTAGACTACAGACGATGGCAATGGAAGGCACTGTCATTTACAATGTCTAGCCTAGGACATTGCATTGAATTATATGACCTCAATGAGAGGAAAGATCCTGTCATCAATTCTCTTTGATGCATGAATAAATTCATTTTCTAACTCTATACTCTAGAATTTTGCCCAGTTGGAGTTCATTGATTCCAGATAGGATAGCTAAACTTTCAAAGCTGAAGAATGCCCTTGGTAAGATATTTTACCATATGATATATAAGCCATTTCTAATTATGTTTATTTTTACATACTTTTAAAATTCTATCTACTAAAACATTTAGGATAGCATTCATTTATGCAAACTTGCTCTTTATTTACCTTTACAAGTCTGATAAAAACAAAGATCATGAGTTTATAAGAAAAATATGGGAAAAATGGGAAAATGTTGTAATATGGATTATTTGAGCATTTTTGGTATAAATAAACCAAAGACATGGAAACAGCATGGAAACTGTAATAAAAGTGAAAACCTTGAAATTATATAAGCACAATATTGGTGATATAGGGTTGATACTCAACAAATATTTTTTCTCCCACTAAGGCTACTCAACTAATAGTGAATTAACATAAATGGGTCAGTACTAATGAACTGCTAACTAAGCTTAATCATTTCTACTCATGTTCCTCAGTTCAATAGCAACTAATAATTAGAAATAGGTCAGAAACAAAAATGATGATAGATTACACTTTGCTGGCTGAATCTACTCAATTCTTCATAATTTTCATAATTTTCAATTTCTTTGGGAATAAGCAGCGTTTCTTTTTAACTTTCATAAGGACTATTCGGTATATCAGAATAGTCATTTTTTGAACAGTGCCCTAGAAAAATGAAAGAGCAACCATAATCCCCATGTTCTTACTTTAAGAATTATCTTACACACTAGACAAGCAACTTATGAATGAATATTGAAAGTGATCCTACTAAGAGAATTAAATAGATTGTTACTCTGGGAAAATGTTATTAATTAAACTGAAAATATTTAAGACTATTTTCCATTCCCAATTACAAATTTCAAATGGCTATAAATTTAGACACTATATAAACAAAGTGTGCAATGACTGAAATATTTAAATGAAGAAAATAACAAACATTTTATGATGGTTCTCTGAAGCTTATTTTAATGATGGCTATGTAAAGGCTAATTAATATTTACCAGACTTAATTTCAGGCTAAAATCATCCTTAAGATAGTGATTTAATGAAATATAACTAATTATTTTTCTGAAATATGTTGTTTTTGGACTCTTAGTTTAAAAACCAAAATAAATGAAATATTTAATATTCTCTTGTTTATTTTTTAGTACTTGATAATTAAAAATGATACATGAAAAAATCAGTTAATGGTACATGTCTACTCTGAGGTGTATGCATGTGTATGTGTGTCTGTGTGTTTGTGTGTGTGCGTGTGTGTGGAGAGAAAGAGTGAAAGAGGGTAAAAAAGGTCAAACAAGCAATGTCACTAGCAATGTTCTTTGAACTCTGAATAGATCTTGCGAATTAATTTCACAAAATATTTCCATAACATTATATATTTTGGATAGGATGAGAGAAGCACACATTTTAGAAATAACATTATGCTAAGAACAGACTCATTTTATCTTTATAGTCTCATGTCTCTATTCTCTCTTTTGTATAACTGCTGTCTCATCATATTTGTAATATGTTATATGCTCTAATAAGTGCAAATTTAGATAACTCTGCATTTTGTGTGCCAAGTAGGAAAATAGTCTAGTTTTCGTTTTTAGTTCATTTCCTTAGCATATGAAACCAGTCACATGGATTTATTCTTTTTCAAGAGCAAATATACTCCAGGCACTGGAACAGAATACTGTACCTATTTTGCAAAAAACAGGTGGTTTGCTGGAGTTCTCATTCCATTAATTTGTATTTAAAAATTCATCTAAGTAATTTACACTTTTAAACGAAGGAGATAAGAAGACTGTGTAAATGTACAAGTTCCTGTGACTGAACTATCAAAGCAAACAATGGTGGGTATTTTAAAAATAATGTTATATCCTCTGTAACTTGTTTTACTTTAGACAGTGCCTTGTAGATATCAGAAGTCAATAAATAGCTATTGAATTGATTTGAAATTACCAAGAAAGAATTTCATGTATTTTTCCATTCCATTCTGCTGGTAATATCCAGAAAGAATTTTTGTACTAATCCTAGTTAATAAAATTATCTTAAAATGTTTTGAGACTCATATAAAATGCATAATGTATTTCAGTGACCTTTTGGTAATTTATTTTTAAGTATAACTAAAAATAATATAAAATATTGTTAGGTAGTGTTATGTCTTCCATTTTCTATAAATTCTGTGCGAAAAAGCCCACTCCAACAGCAAACTCTGTTAAATTCTCAAATGCTGATAAATGTTTGGCATTTCAACCAAATTCTTCACTTAAAATTTGGAAAATTGTAGTGTTTGTAGTGTTGTCAAATATTTAAAATTTAATCATACATATTTGCATAGAACATTAATTTTCAAAATGCTTTAATTTATTTTTCTTCAAATATTTGAACATTTATTTTCTAAATATTATAGAGAAATAGCAAAGCTCAGATTAAAGAAAAAGACACTTATTCACTAAATAAATGTATTTGCCATATAAGGACTGAAAGTTTGTCCACTGGGAAAAGCAAATGACTTAAAACCAGGAGGCCAGAGCTCTAGTCCAGGCTCTACATTAATCAATCTCTTAAATTCTGCCTTAGCTTTTTCATTAAAGGAAAGGAGATGGAGCAAATAATCTCTGAAGTATATTCCATGTGTAAAATTCCATGATGCCCATAGTTAGTGGTAATAGTCTGGTCATGGTCTTTAATAATCAGTAACAAATGTTCCACAACAATGTAAGGGGCTGGTGGCGGGGTGATGTATGGGAATTCTACACATTATGCATGATTGTTTTGTAAGCTCACAATTTCTCTAATAAAAAAATGGAAAAACTAAAAATAAAAAAGAATTATTTTAAGAGGTGAAAACACAAGGCATCCAACAAAACACACAAAAAAGAATAAAGGATAAATACAAATAAAATACATATACAATTTTTCATTAAATCTTTGTTGGTAAAGGTCTTTCCCTGGTTTTATTCCCAAATAAAAAATATGGTAGAGACCATATATTTGGATAATGTGGGTAATACCTTTCTCAACATCCTCACCTTCCTCTCATTTTCTAGCAGTGCCACTTGCAAAGAAGCACATCGCACCACTTACCAGGTGAATTACACTAGGGGAAAAAAGAGAAAGTAAAGCTGGCTTCTGAGAAACTGTTAGGATGAAAACAATGCTCCATCACAGTTTTTAATGCATTGGCCATAAGAGTTAGCTCATGCATTGTCATGCCATCTTGCTCTTCTGGCCAGATGAGCCATTAAGTTCAGAACACTAATTTATTTGAGTGGCTTTGTGTCAGAGATGTTCTGGGGAAAGAGTGGTGTTGGTTCACTGTCTTGGCATTTGCATTCCCAAATAAATAAGAGCATGATTTTATGTATAAAGCCATAAAAATGGAACTAAGAGTCTTAGTGTACAAACCACATATTCTGTCATTTGATGAAACATAATAAGTGAAAAAACATTGTTATTGCAACACAAAAAAGAAACTAAAACATAAAAAAATAAACAAGCATTGGCAAAGTTGCTTGCAACCTAAGAAATATGTGAGACTTGATATATTGGAAAATGGCATGATTTCAGAACCACTAGTTGGCCATCTTCCAGAACTAAGCATGTTTTATCAGATAAAAGTGCATCTAGATATTTGCCAAATCAACTTAGATGTTGAAAATATTTAATTGTAACAATTGTTATAAGAATTTAACATATTGATATATATGGAAGGACGAAAATAATATGTCCTATTCATATAAGTTTGATTTTTCTTATCACCAAAAACCAGCTATCAAATATGTCCTATATGCAGAATACAATACCTCCCACCTGTTATATCAAAACACATTTTTTTCTAGACCTGCTACAGAGCTATCTTAATTGTCATTCCCTTTACCTCATAGTCACCACACTTATTCTATCTTTTGGGAGATAAGAACAGCATTTAGGGAAGTAGGTAAATATGAGAGTATATGTTGGTCTTACCCCTTTAGTGATTTCTGCCTGGGTACAGAATTTTAGACTGAAAATTACATTCTCAAAGATCTTTGAAGACTTGACCCCATTCCTTCTAGCATCTAATGAGAGTGTATTTTTTCCCAATCATGTTTGAGTTTGAGGCATAGAATAATTTTCCTTTGCTATCACTATGTCCAAATAACTTGGCCTGGCATAAAAGGACCTTTGTGATCTTTCCTTTGTCTACCATTTCACCATCATTTCATAGGTATTCCATGCTTGGGCAGACCAAACATCCTAGTTCCCATTACATATAATGATTGATTTGGGTCTACATTTGCTAACATGCTATTCTCTGCTGGTATAATGCCTCTCTAACAATTCCTTTTCTGACTGATGACCTTCTTACTCATACCAGAAGACTTGGCTCAAATGTTGCTTCCTCAGGAAATACATCTCTGACCTCTCTAGGGAGTGGATTAAGTGCTTCCTCCCATGAGGACTTGTCCATAATTCTGTAAAAGTATTTAACACATTGCTATTATTGCATGTTTATGTGTCTGTGTCCTCACTAGAGCCCCTAGAGGTCAAGGACTGTATTAACAAAGCAGACACATGGTTATAAAATAGAAGGAAGAGAAGGGAGAATGGAAGGAAAGAAACAGGAAGAAAAGAAGGAAGGAAGGAGGGAGGGAGGAAGGGTAGGAAGGAAGAAAGGAAGGAAGGAAGGAAGGAAGGAAGGAAGGAAGGAAGGCAGGCAGGAAGGAAGGGAGGGAGGGAGTGGGTTCCCAGTTCAGAAACCAGTGACCCATTTAATTAAATGGGGCCTTTTGGGATTATTTTACTTTTTGTAGTAATAGAGTGGAGCCTTTGATTCGAAGAGAATCCTTATCATGCAGCTGAAACAAACTAAATCTATATACAATTTTTAGTGTAATTTTGACATCCATTAATTCCAGAAATATCTGTTAGCCTTTGTCATATCCCGAGAGAGCAATATCCACATAGACATCATGATCACTTTGGCTTGTCCTAATTCAAACTCTTATTAGTAAAATTTAATTCTCTGATTACAATTTTTTTTTTTCTGTATAGTTTTTAATTTGCAACCTCTAACTCTCATTGAACTCTTGTTTGAGATGACCCATTCTTTGGAAAGCTCTATTTTCTCCTACTTTCTTATCTTTGCTCATAATCACTTCCTTCTCTATCCAGTCTGACACAAAGATCCATTGTTTCAAGAAATATCTTATCAAAATTGTCAACTATCTTCTACTCTGATGTATTCTCATGGTGACACCCTATTCCCAAGAATTATCTGTCTACATTCTCACTTATACACATGCGACTCTACTTTTTGTAAGAGAGAACCCTGAAAGTGTACCGCTAGCTCATGGTCTCACCATTAACTAGATTTTCAACAATGTCCAGTGATCTTGGCATATTCCAGGACAGCATGTATCTGATTCTCCAGAGCAGCTAGTTAAAATTTTACCTTATCTCCCAAACTCCACTATACCATGCCTGCCTACTGCAAGCTCAAGAAAATATTTAACTCCCGATTTTACTAAGGAAATATTATTTACAAATATGTTTACATCCATCTTTATTCCTTCTCTTACTTTACAGCAAGATTTGTCTCTCTTCTTTTTCTCTGATACCACCTTTGTTTTTCCCTTTCATTTCCTTCCATAGCCTCAGTGACTTTGCTTCATTAATTATACCCTCTTTTATTCTTCCAAATCCTATCTATGTTTTCCCTCACCTCCATTTAAACATGCTTAGGATGTTCCAATATTAAAATAAAACTTTACATTGAACATATGTACATTCCTTTCCTTCCAAAATTCTGTCTACTTTTCTTCTCAATCAAGCATACCAAAAAGTTGTTCATACATTATCTGCTTCTTTACCCTGTATTCTTTTCTTAAACCTCTTATACCTGGTGTTTCTCACTTGTCACCTGAAAACCTCCATGGTAAAATTTGCATATGATATCCCAACTTCTGAATCTAGTGAGCAATTTGCAAGACACATTTGCTTGACCTCCCTGCATATTTATCAGGTTATACTTTGCTCCTTCCTAACACTCTGTTTTCTCAGTTTCCGCATTGCCATTTTCTCTCTTGTGCCTTGATTATTCCCATTTTTCTGGACAATGAGATTCTGTGCCCTTCTCAAGCTACTCAACCTCTGCTCTCTCCAAGAGTTGAAATTACCCAGGTTTCACTATACATTTTCCGAAAGGGAATTCTTCCACATCTACAACTTCAACTATAGTCACGTGACTCTATAACTTCTACCTCTATCGAACACACCCCTCTTAATCCTAAAACCCATGATCAAGTCAATCTGAAGATGTCAAAAACCATATAAAAATGATGTAAATATTTGTTGCAGTCTTTACATAGAATAAAGCATATCAAGTCCTAAAATTAGCCTCCCATGAGGGTAATGCTAGATATACTCTCTTCCCTCACCATCCATATTCTATTGGTGACTAAGTTCTATCTATCTATCCATCCATCCATCCATCTAATCTATCATCTATCATCTCTTTCTGTAATAATTCTTGAATCACAAATCCCTTCATTTAGTTAATCTTCATCTCCTAACTGAGTTATTTCAAAACTCCCTAATGTATTTCCATATCTCTAGATTTTCCCTCCTTCATGCTGCAAGTAGAGTTATCTTTATAAAACACAAATATGCTGATGCCACTTTCCTGGTTAAAAATCTTCACAATGCCTCACCAGGTAAGTCCCTAAGTGAAATCTCATCTTATTCCCTTTGTCTTACCCCTCACATTGTTTTCTTGTGGTCATCTAATTTGAACATTTTTATGATTCCTACTTCCCACCAGTCTGGGTTATATAACCACAGCCCATGTAAGAATTGAAGGATCATATCTTACTGTCAGTATCTCAAAGTCCTTTGCAAATGGCTAATAAGAATAAAAATATATTGAGTGAAAGGGAGACTGTATGATTGAATTCTATTACTTGTTAACATTAACTCAAACTTATGTTTATTTTTTTTAATTTTTAAAATTTATTATATATCTCCCCCTTTCTACTTGTTCTTGCTGTGTCCATCTTTGCGTTCTTCTGTGTCTGCTCGCCTCCCCCGGCTGCCGCGACCTGCTGAGTCAGTGCACCGCACAGCGGCCTGCCTGCTCACAGCGGCTTGTCCTGCTCGCGGGGGCTTGCCCTGCCCAGCACGTGGCGGCTTGCCCTGCCCGCGGCGGCCTGCCTTCTCAAGGCAGTCTGCCCACTTGAGGAGGCCCCAGGAACCGAACCCGGGGCCTCCCATGTGGTAAACCGGCGCCCTACCAACTGGGCTACAGCCGGCCCCTCAAACTTATGTTTATATAAAACAAAAATTCCAATCAAGGTGTCGATTGCTTGAAATTTGCTTGTATGTTGTAAAAAATCTGAATGATTTCAGTGATATATTTGTTTTTCTGGCATTTCTCATAGAAACTGGTTGAAGTGTCTGGTTTTTTTGTTGTTTAAGTGTCAATAAGAATGACTTGTATAATGAGTGTGTAAGGTAAATTAGTGATTAACTTTTGATTACACATAATAAGTGTATGAGAACAGCTTCAATTATTGTTCTGATCAGTGTCATAGGTTCAACAATCATGAAATTGTTATTAACAAAGGACCTTGGTTTCTGTGTTCTGAATGCTTGCTACATAGTTGGAGAAATATCAAAATATTGCAGGTTTGGCAGTATTCTTTCCATGATGATGCAGACTATTTTGAACTTTCAAGACTATTTTGAATAAACCAAAAAATTGGGCTCCTCTAATTTCAGATCTGATAACATACAACCCACTGTTTAAGGGGTTCCAGTCATCACCAATTTGAGCTAATGGGCTAACCCTGTAACAAAACACCTAGGCTGAGCCAACATCCACGTAAAAAACTAGATGTTTGGACTTAGTCCTATTGAGTTGGCATGATTTAAATTCAATGGAATTCAGTTTTTTTCTGGCAAGTTTTAAATGGTGGAGTCCAAAAGGTTACTGTCATTATTATCTGGGCTTTTTGCCAGCATTCAGACTCACAGATCACTGTCACATTTTCTGGGAAAATTCGGCATCGATTCTGGCCTCCACATTATTTCTTTCCTTTGGTATATTTATGTAGTGTGAGACTTAAAAGAAGACAATATTTTTGTATCATACTTAGTAGTTTTTAGAAAAACTTTCATTGTTACCTTGGGATTCCAAAGACAGAAACTTTTTAATGTGTTTACTTCTATAGTTATACTTTCTGTTTCAATGCTGAGCCTCAAAACTCCTTTATATTAACCCTCTTCAAAAAGAACTAGCACATAAGGGCCTAAGTTTTCTTCTTAAAAGATACAAGCACATAAGGGCCTAAGTTGTGGATTGGCTATAGAAAATGAGATAACTTCTAAACTTTAAGATTGAATTTTAATAAAAAATATTTATCTATCAATATTAATAACATTAATATCTACATTAATGTTATTGTTAATTTGCAAATCAGAAGCATATTTATTTAGCAATTTCAAATAAGGAATTTTGCTGAATACATGGCAAGAAGAAACCATACCTTTATAATATTCAACTATCAAGGTATCAATTAGAATTTACAGTAAAACCAGTATATTCAGCAAGCTGTATCTTTAAGTGATGAATCTGTGTGTCTTTAAGTATATATGCAACATATCTGAAATTTTATTCAAATGGACTTGTCTCCTAAGGCCATGTGCAGAGCAGGGCAAGCAAGTTCAGGCCCTAAATCTGGCCAGGGAATGCCTATACCAAGGTGACTGGGTTTGCATGATCAGAGGTTAACAGAGAAAAACCGTTATTTCTGAGTCTATATTCACAAATGGAACATGTAATAGAATAGCAACAGACAAGTTTGAAATTAGAGTCAATACCAAAAAGTCTTTGACTACAGGATTTTGTATCAATGGCCCATGGGCCCAGACTCTTCCATCTGCAAGTATGTCCAGGGATGGATCCTAGACTCTGGGAGGTTCACTGCTTTGGTACATCCTGTCAAACACAGAGTTCCTTAGAGATTCATGATCATTCATTTAGTCAACAACTATTATTTTTTAATTCGGATTTCTGCCCTTTTTCCATTTCTTCTGCTTCAGTCAAATTCTAGAGCTACATTACTTCTTGATTTCAGAATGTTTTCCCTGGCCTTGGACTGGCTTTTTCACCAATGAATTCTTCTTCACGGAGTCTCCAATCTTAACCTCTTTTCCTTACAATCTACCTCACACCTGTGACTTGTCTCAACTACATGCAGGTGTTATGTGCCAAGAATTCATGTCAGGTCTCATTTAGGGGCAAAACTGAAAGGAAAAATTAATCAAATGTGACATCCCAACGGCTCAAATAGCACCCTAGATTGCAGCTGCCAATTAATGAGCCTACAGATCAGAGAACCAACAAAGGGCAAAATGATACACATGGAGGTTTGTGAGTTGAAACAAAGGTAAACATCTATTCTAGGGTTTCCTCAGGGGTACTGTATGTATGTATGTATATGTATATGTAATATCGTATTACTGTGCAAACCTGGTCTAGTATTTTAATTTTAAATCAAGTATTACAAAACTTAAGTATGTCAGTTTTTAAGGGAATTAATATATAAATGAGGATTTTAAACATTTTGCTCATATTTACACAAGATCATTTTCTAAACAAAGTTATTTGTGGTGTGGCATTAAACCTCACTTAAGTATAGTTAAAATATCTATCCCTCAAAATCATATGCACCTTTTGCAAACTTTTGGCCAAGGGATGGACTAATTGAGGGCTGCTCTGTCCTTCAAACTGTTGGGGAACCAAAACATCAGGCTACTGATGGTGCTCTTTGGAGTCCTAGCTGCTGCTGTGGTTTGGGTAGGAGGGAACTTGGGTCAGCTCCAGTACATACACTTATTCCTTGACGTCATTTATTGTCAACAAGAACAAGTTGAGGACCTGGCAACCCCATCCCTGCTTCATAGGATTGCAAGACTAGAAAGAGATGGAACATACTTATCACCATGGTGCGTGGTTGTTGAAAGGCAGCTCTCACTTGTAATCAATAGTCCTGGGTTGAATGCTGAATAAATAAGCATCTAAAAAAATCAAACAATTTCCTACCTACAAGAGTCATAGGAGATTATGTCATCCAACTGGCACTTTTTTTTTTACAGGCAGTATGAATAGAAGTCAAAGAAAATAAGTTCCTTGAACACAATTATAAAAGTCAAGGTCTTGTAAATTCTTTTCCCGATCTCATAAATTCTTTTCCCAATCTCATAAATTCTTTTCCCATTCACAGCTGAATGACTCTGACTTTGCAACTGGCTTTTGTCTTCAGAAGTTCTTCAGAATATGTATGTGTGTCTGTGTATGTGTGTATGAATGTATATATAAAACATCCATCTTTAAATTCTACATTTCTCTTCATCTTGAATAAAAAAGGGTAATTTTGAATCACATTTATATTTGGTTGAAACAAGTTTCAATTAGTTGAAAATATACCACTAAATCTCTTACAATTCCTTTATATTTATCTGCATACTGTTTATCCAGAAGTCAAGGAAATAATGTAAAAAGAAAGAAGGCACTGTATTAGTTAGCCAAAGGGGCACTGTTACAAAGTAACAGAACTCTGTTGGCTTTTATAAAGGGTATTTACTTGGGGTAGAAGCTTACAGTCACAAGGCCCTAAAGAGTCCAACACAAGGTACCATAAGAGGTACTTTCTCACCCAATGTCATTGGCCACATGTTGGAGCAAGATGGTTGGTGATGTCTACAAGGGTTCATCCTTCCTTCTTCCTCTTAAGCCACCCTGGTCCTAGCTTCTTCCCATCTCAGCTGTAGGCTGGTATAAGACTCATCTCCTTCTCCAGGAATCGTTTATTTCCGGGCTCAGCTGCTCTGTTCTCTCTACAAAATCAACTGTGGATTATCAGGCTCATCTCTCTTCCTAGGGACTCTGCCATGTCTAATGAGCAGTCTCTCTTTCTCTGTGTAAGAGAAGTCTGTTTTAGCGTCACCATGGGGTTAGGGACTCAACCCTGCATGCCCTAATGACATGGTCAAAAAAAGCCCTAATCTGGTTTTAATAAAGTAAAAGTGAAACCTCTGAAACTAATACAATCTAATACACCCAGATTAACTGACCAGTTTACAAACACAATCCAATATCTATTTTGGAATTCATAAACAATATCAAACTGCTACAGGCACATTACCATATTTTGGCTTATCTACATTCTTTGAATTGAGATCTAGTTTTAAAATAGTTGATTCACCTTTTGAAATATCTACATTGAAATGCACAAATACTAGTAATTGTATAATCATTCATCAAAATTTATAAAAATATAAAATACTATTTATTGCAGTTAATATAAAAA
>PVKH010020985.1:0-14453 GCA_004027955.1 Chaetophractus vellerosus | reverse complement strand
CTAACTGGATGTAGCCATCAATCCCTGGAGAAAGCTCTGCACCATGATTCCAGAAGAATGTCTCTAGTAGGAGGTCAACTTCAAGGCATTCATTTAGGAAGTGTGGTAGCACCTGATTCTCCGGCCCCAAAGCATTCTCAAAGTTTTGTTTTGTTTTGTTACAATGTTGATATTAACATGAAAGCTCTATGCCCTTTAATGGTGATGTCCCTCATTCCGTATCTCCCAAGCTTTGCAACAGAAAGCTTCCAGAACATTCATCTAGCTGGATTCTCACTGGAGTGGGAGGCGGAGCTTCCCAGCCACCCTCAAGGTGGGAATGAAGAGCTTCACCTAATAAGGGCAGACAAATGCATTTTTACATAATATGCAAGATTAATTGTAATAAATTCAATCCAATTCACATGCTTTATCAAGGAAGACAAGCTAATTATCTGTCAGATATTATCTCCTATTTAAAGGGTATTTTACCGCAATTTGGCAAAAAGAACTAATGGGAATTGTCTTTCCATTCTGATGTATTCTTGCTGCCTGCGTTTGCATAAGTATCCAGAAGACTTAAGCACTGCACTACTAAAATCTCAGGGTTTAAAAAAAAAGAAAAAGAAACAACACATATTACTCAGCATCTCACAAATTCTAACTCTTTCTGCTAATCTTGTAAGGATGTTCCTTTCAAAGTGTTTTATCAACAGCATAAAACTGGGAGTGACTCATATTTATGAAACAAGAAGCTGTTGTTGGCCCTGACAGATCATTCCCTTCCACAATAGCTTCTGTTTTTTGTTTCTTTTTAAAATAGTGCTGAGTGGTGCCTGCAAACTTCCTCTCTCTTCCCACCAAAGTAGAAGTCTAAGATGTGCCTCATGCATATTAAACTATGTGTGGTACACAAATACACTCCGGAACTATGGGAAGACCTGTGATCAAGGATAAAGACTTCCCTAAAAACTAACAACCTTAATAAGTAGTTGGCTCTTGTATTCTGAAGAGAAAAGCAGGCATGAAAAAGTAAAGGGGAATTGGGGGAGGAGGGAGAAAACCAAGATGGCGGCAACCTAGCATCCATTACTCTAAATGAGGCCGGAGAAGTATTCCAAACAAGGGATTCTCCGAAGAGGTTTCAAAAAACTATTTAAAAATTGGAAACAATCTTCACTTTCATTAATAGGGAAATGTGTTAAGTCAAATATAGTACACCCATAAGATGAAGCATGTTATGGTATTAAAGAAGTCCTATGATGACTATACACAAAGCAAAAGTACATAACACTGCAAAGCGAAAATGAATTTCAGTTTCTGTATGAAAAAAAATTGTGCAATATGTATAAATATGGGTAAAGAATGAAGAGAGTATATAAAAATGAAACCAGGCCAGACAGGGTGGGATTAGTATATGGTTTTTTATTTCTAAAATTCTCTCTTAATATTCAATGGACCTACAATAAAGATCCTTAGCTAAGACTTAATTTTATAAAGATTTCTTTGATAAGAATATTATATCATTTTCCAGGATGACACTGTCTCAGAAAAATACAGATGTACTTATCTGACTACCCCACAAGAAACACTGGGTTTTTCTAATCCTTTCAACAAAAAGACCTACCAAGCACCCAAGAGTCTTTCCTACTTATATTGTAGCAGTGGCAATGTCAAATCATTTTTCTGAAATATACCACTCATATATTCCTCAGATATAAGTAGATGATGATGAAAGTAATCATTGTCATCATGGTAAATATTTGATATTATAATTGTAAATTTTTAATAAATGCTAGATATTATGGGTCAGACATTGTTCAGAGCACTTACACATACATTATTTAATTTAGTTCCTAATTAATTCCTTGAGAAAAGTACCATTATCCTTCCCATTTTATGGACAAGGAAACTGAGGCATGGGAAAGTTGGTTTGTTCAGGTTTGTACTTCAAATAAGGGGCAGAGTCAGAATTCAAACTCAGAAGTCTAACTCCAGAATCTGTGCTCTTACCCTCTATACTATATCCCCTCTGCTAGAGAAGATATAAATTCCTATAAAATTTGTCCTTTTGTGTCTGGCCTATTTCACTCAACGTGATGTCTTCAAGGTTCATCCATGTTGATGCATGTGTCAGGACTTCATTCCTTTTTATGGCCAATTAATATTCCATCATATGGATATACCTCATTTTGTTTAGCCATTCATCAGTTGGTGGACCCTTGGGTTGCTCCCATCTTTTGGCAATTGTGAATAATGCTACTAAGCATGATCTCACTGAGTTGAAATAATTAGAATAAGCAAACTCATAGTCAGGATCTAGAATATAGGTTACCAAGAGACAGGGTGGGGAAAGGGAATGGGAAGTGAAGACTTCAAATGTACAGGGTTCCTATTTGGAATGATGGAAATGTTTTGGGAATGGATGGTGGCGATGGTAGCACAGCATTGTGAATGTCATTAACAGCTTTGAAATACATAAATCTGAATGTGATTAAAAGGGGAAATATTAGATTGTGTATGTGGTAACAGAATAAAAAATTTTTAAAAATCCATGTAACTATGCTACCTAAGACAGTGAACTGTTAGTTAAACCACGGATTACCGTTAATGGTACAATTATAGAAGTGCACTTTCATCAATTGTAACAAATGCTCCACACTGATGCAGGGTGTTAAGATAATAGAGTAGTATATGGGAATCCTGTATTTTATCCATGGTAGTTCTGTAAAGCCACAACTTCTTTAATAAAGAAAAAAATAAATGAAATATATAAATTCCTAATATGAAGGCTAAATACAAATGTGCAGGAGCATCAGCAAAATGATTCATTAAGATGTCACTTGATAAGTTCCATCAAAAGGTAAAGAAAAAGAAAACATGGAGTGGCCTGGCTGAACACTTATACACCCAAGATTTTGTTTATTTAATAAAAACTCAGATATGCATGAAAAGAGTATAGTCCCTGGGATAAAAGAGTAAAATAAATAGAAAACAAACACTGAAATGAGAATTAGGAAGCACGGATTCTAGGTCCCCTCCACTACCAGCTCTTTATATACTCCTGGGTAAATAATCAATTTCTCTAAATGGACAGTGGGACCATTGGACCAAATGCTTGAATGCTTGGTAGGGTCTCTTCCAACTCTGTGACACTGTGCTCTAGAAAAATATTCCTTTTATTTATTTTTTTAATTCACTCGTTAGTGAGTGTTTGCTGGGTCAAGGCACTACCATCAACGTGGGTTTTCATAATCTCTCAGGTCACTCAGGAGTTGCTGGGGTTCAGAAAATCCACCTTGATTTTCCAAATGCAAATGTGAAAACCCATTATCAAGGAAGTTCATAACCTCGAATTTACTTAAAACTTTCTTAAAATCTATCACTCCTATTTTTTCAGATTCTCTTCTCCATTTACTGATCCTAGCACCTTGCTCTTTCACCCCTGCCTCCCTCACTGGAGGACATGGGATATATCGGCAATTTTTTCAGGGCTATCTGAGAGGGCAGCCACACGTTTCACGGTGTGAACCTGGGCACCTGTCAGGAGACAGGACCCTGCCTCCCTCAACAATGCTGTTTCTATGTAGGGTCCCCAAGGGTCCACCCTGCTATCAAAGTGTCAGTTACAGCCTCTCCCTGCCACGCCACCAGGTTACCTGAGCCATATTTGTAGGCTTAGACTTGGAAGGGAAGAAGAGAGATAAGAAAGGGAGGCAAAGAGAAACAATAAATAGTTAATGTTTGATGGGATCCCTTTCACTTTTCCCAGAGGAACTAACTTTCCCAAAAGCTAACGATCATCTACTAGAAAGTCTTTCTTCATACATTCGGGGGGGATATCTATAGCTAATTTTGTTATTGAAATGAGTAGAGTGGATAACAAACCTAAAGCACAAGCAATGCAATACCTGTCTTCGGAAAGTAGTCCGATGTACGCATCGTATATGTCTTCTCACTCATTATACCTAACTTTACTCCGGGCTGTGGTTCAAAGGATGTGAGATTATTTATTCTGTAGAATAAATACAAGCCACGGAAGAACCGGACAGCGGTGCTCTGAGAACTCCTTAGCTAGGACACAAAATAACATCAGCTGAGCTCACGTTACGAGAGTTTTCAGTTCCGCCAAGGGAGGACATGCCTGACGCTGCCCCCCGGATTGGGTGGTTTCGTTTATTTGCTTGGGATTAGAAACGGGTGACATATCCCGGGGTCCTATCCAGAGAAGCAAGACAAAGAAAGGAAAACCCTTTGTGGAACACTCCGGGGAGATGTTGGCTTTGGGTTTGTTTTCCATGAAATTCAAGTCTTAGGAGGGGAAAAGATGATTAGGCCTCCACCACAAATAAAACATTAAGGGCAACAGGGGTAATTTGATGAGTATGCAAACCTTTTCTTCCTGTTAGTGAACTGTTTTGCCAGAGGCGGAACCTGATGAGGTAATAGGCTTTAACTTACATCAAAGCACTAGGCACGCACATTTCATTTCCTTATCTAAAATCACAGGCTCCAGCTCCTTTTCCTTTAAGTTTCATAAAATATGGGTCCTGCTAGGAAAGAATAAAGCATAAATAGATCTCCTCCAACTTTTAAATAAAATATAGATGATATAAACATAACCTGGGAAAATAAATGATGCTAAGGTCTTGCTCTTGGATTAAAGATGAAAACTTCTAGAGGGTCAAAGACTTTAGAATTAGAAAGGAGATTGCATCGACTTGAATATAAAATGTATTTTTCCCAATGTTCTACAAAGAATTTCAGGCCGTGATTCAGAGTCACTGTTTTCTCCTCACCCCAGTTTTTCTGAACTAGTAAGCTTATACTGTTTGAATGTAGAGTATATGGCATATGGAAACAAAATCAATGAAAATTTGCCCAAGAGGGCTCCATATGGTTGGGGGGTGGGGGTAGTAACCCAGCTTTGAAATCACAGAGACTTGTGTTTTCATCCCAGGTCTGCCTCTTAGAGTGATTTTTAATTGTATTTGCAAACATTTTTGTAAAAGCCAGCCAAAATCTTGTCTCAGAAATATTGTTTACAATGTTTCTATGCTTCGCATGTCCTCTTTTCATAGATAGCATGCAAGAAAAAGAAACACAGGCTTTGTTCCTATCAGCAACATGTCCAAAATTAGTGGGGTCCAAATTGCAAGGTTCCTCTCTACTATACGAAAAAAGGCCTGTCAGCCCCGAGCTTCTGAGGCAGAGATGGCCATATCTCCCTTCCCATTAAGCCAACAAATGATTTCTTTGGGGATCAAGATTTCTGGAAAGAAATTCTGTTGGCCCATGAAGATGCACCTAGAAAAGCCAGGCTCTTTCTTGAAATGGAAAAAGAAAGGAGAAAAATGCCACACAAACATGTACTTCCCAGGAGAACATTTCCTGAAGATGAACCTCTCCTTACTCAAGATCTTGTGGCAGAAGAGGATGACGAAGAATACAAAAGAGTACACGATTTTCAAGGCTGAAAGAAGCTGGAGGACTGGCTTCTTGCATATAGGCTCTCATTCAAGTATTTAGATCCTGAGCTTAGCAATGGCAGATTCCCCAGTCTGGCGACTAGTGCTTAGCTCACAGAAGGCATTCAATGATATTTGCTGAACAAATGAATGAATTCCTCTGCCCAGATGGTCGAACCAGCCCTGGAGACCACCAACAAAAAAGACAGCACCTGTTTATCCCCAGAAGCCTGAGACACTTGGGTTCAAGGGCGCATTTCGATTACGTGCTCTTCTGTCTTCCTTAAGCCACTAAGTTTCCTAGAAGATGGGATTAAGTCAATGTTCACGTGTATCCCCTATTTATGGGACCCACATGAATATCTGGGCCAAAAGCTTCTGGTTTCAAAAGTCCTTAGATTTGGGTCCTTTTAGTTCTGCACGGAAATCTCAAAATTCAACAAAGTGTGAATTCATCCTCAATTATGGATTAAATATACTATTTCATATTTTTAGTTTATACATCAGATTCTGTAATTGTTAGATAGTAAAAGACACATCAATCTGTCAATCTTGGCAGGACCTTTTTTTAGCACTAAGGACCAAGGCTCTAAAATTAATCATCCATGTGACCTTGGACAAGTCATAAACCTCCCTAGGCCCCCATTTCTGTAACTGCATAATGAGAAGACTAGACTAGATCAATACTTCCGACATTTGCTGTATGTTAGAATCCCCTGTGGCGTGCACCACAGACCAAGTAAATCAGAAGCCTGGAAGGGGTACCTGGGCATCATAGATTTAAATCCTCTGCCAGGTGATTCCTATCAGCAGCCTGGGGTAAAATCTACCAGACTAGGGGATCTCTAAAATCCCATCCAGTTCTAAAAGCTAGGACTATTCAATTCAAAGGTGCTATGAGCTCTCCTGGGTTATACACAACTCACAGCGTGTACCTACTTGGAATAAACTGTTTAGGTATTGCACTACAATACATGTGTACCCCAAAACTGCTCCCAAGCAGCTGAGCCGGGGAGACTCTGGCTGCTGCTAACCCAGGGTCTAAGAAGCAGGGGTCTGCTCTTGGTCAAGGGCCGGCACCGAGCACCCAGGGGCCTGAGCACCAGAAGGCTTTAGCAGAGAGCTTTTTCTGCTCCTGTGATTTTGTCCGGATGGGTTTGCCTAGAGGGCCAAGTAGAAAACTGTTCATATTCCCCATTCTTCCCCCTCCTTTCTCCCATCCACACACATTTTATTTTAAAGCAAAATTAGGCAAACTGTTTGAGGTCCTTCCTCTACCCTGTTTTTTTCTAATCTGAAATCATTATCCACCATTGCCAGGAGAAGAGATTCTTGAACTTGTCCTTGACGGTCTAGATGGTTAAATTAACTGCTGTGAATTGGTAAGGACCAGGGTGTTCCTACTTAACAGGCTCCCACAGGGCTGTGCTTAGACCCACTCACCACTTCCCCCTTCTAACGTAAGATATCCCTAAAGAAGATGGTGGGAGGAAGTGGGGGCAGGGGTTCTAAACGACTGAGAGCTGTCCGCGTGCCAGGCACCTTATTTACAAACTATGGTTTCATCCTGCGATGGCAGAATGATTCCTGCTTTCCAGTGGAGATAAACGGGGGCTCTGAGAGGTAAAATGAGCTGCCAAAGGACGCACGCAGTCGGACAATTGAACAACAAAACAAGATTTGAACACAGGTGTAAGTGGGCTGAGCACACAGGTGGAGCAGGGACAGGGATGCGGGAGAGGGCTCACCTTTTCACCTACACTTTAACTCGGACAGTATGTCCATAAGCTCATAGAGAGCAGGTAACTGAGCCAGTCTGGGGTAAAGATTTAGGATTCACCGAAAGAAAGCAGCAGGCCTTTCATCTCATTCCCTCCTTTTCCCTTCACACTCCATCTCTTCGCCACCCAAAGCTTCAGGAAACTTTCAAAATGAGGCACCCATGTCCCTCCCTCCACCCACCCTTTTATAGTCAGACTACAATCAGTATTCCAAAAATAAATCAGCCTGATGAGAGGCCAGGGAAAGCAAAGCGTAATCATTTTTATGCTTTTATTATTTAGTTATATGACGTTAGCTAGACAGAGTTATAATCACGTTTTTACAAAGTCCCCTACAAATAAATAATTCTAGGATATGCCCAAATTACTATGACCTCGTGACCCAGCATGTTTTTGTAATTACTTGGCACTCCAACTGTATGCTACTTAAATTAGTTAACAGTCACCAAGTTATTTTTAGGCCATAGCAACACATACGTACACACACACACACACACACACCACTATACCTACAGAAATTTGTACTGCTTTGGAAGAGGAGCCAAAATTGCCTTTTTACTGCACCATCATTTCTGTTCAATCGATAGCAATAATACTACTGAGCTACACTGAGTGTTCAGTACACACAAGATCTCTTCTAAACACTTTGCATATATTAATTCATTTAGCAACCAAACTAACACTCAGAGATAGTCACAGTTATATCCTCTTTTTGTAAGTGAGGAAACCAAGGAACTAGGAGATTAAGCAACTTGCCCAAGGGCACCTTGCCAGCAAGAGGAGAACAAGCTAGAACTCTGGCAGAATGGATCCAAAGTCCTCTTTTAATTTCTCCACCATTTGCTAAAGAGAGGTTCAGAATAACAGCAGTCAGTTTGTGAATGTAGAGATGACTGTTTATTTTTAAAGGCCCTCGCAACTTCCCTGAGAGACAAGAGGGGACTTACATTCCCCCAACAAAACCAAGCAGGAATGGAAAGAATATTTTCACATACTCTTTCTGAGCATAGCCTTTCACTTTGTCACAAAACTCTATATTGCCTCCAAGTGTTTATTTCAGAATCATCTCTGATGGTGGAACAATATTTAATTTAGGTTGCTCATTTCTCAGAAGATATGATAGAAAATTATGTAGTACAAAATTCTGATTCCATAGGTACACTGTACTAGCCTCCTAAACTGATGCCCTTTTCTCCCCTTGTTTGCCAGTAAATTCCTCTGTTATGGAAACAGGCCTGTTGGAGAGTGTAGCAGTCAGTTAATCTTTGTTTTCTAACAGCACAGAGCAAATGCAGGCATGGGTCTGATATACCAGTGTGGAAAGGGGGAGATGCAGACCCCATGGAGGAGTCTTGAGCCTCCCCCTCTGAGGGAGGGAAGCTTCTCCATGGACCCGATGGCCACTTGGTCACTTGGGATTCTAAGTTTGGAAAAGATCTCAAAAGTGGGCACATACCACTGAATCATTTAGGAGTGAAACTGTTATTCATATTATACTATAAAATATCAAACAGTTTGACTGAATTTTTGACAATAATTTTAACATTAAACACATTTATATACTTTTAAAGGTTGTCTATACTATAAAGCTTTTCAACAAAAAAGGGAAGAGAAAGCAAATAGAACAAAATATGAGTAATTGTTTAATCTGGGTGATAGGTAGATGGCCGTTTGTTATGTTGTTTTCTACTTTTCTAGGTTTACAGTTTTTTATAATAAAATTTTTAAAGGCACATATTGTCTTTGAGGAGGAGGGGGTAGGTAGTAGATTCTCCTTTCCTTCATAGGTAAATGACAAATTATTTCCCTGAACCCACTCTTGCTGAAAGAACGGGAGCCTTATAAACATCATATCAAAGCAGGTGACCCTCATTATGGAATACCCAAAACTGCCCAGTCTTCCCAAATATTTTGGTTAGAAAGCCCATTCAGATCAACTTTGGGTAAAAACGGGTTGTAATCCTCTTGAAGACTTCTCAGTTCACTAAATATTTATTCATTTGGATCATTTTCACCAGGCAGAGTCCAAGCACATGTCTGATGCCATTTACTCTTCAGAAGAGAATAAAGCATGGATTCACACCCAGGTCACAACAAGGAGGAGACTGAAATTAGAACAGTAACTTAATCCCAGGGGCTCCTGCACCTCTGATCAGTTTCTCCCCAACCTGACACAGCATTTCTAAAATGGCAACGGAGCAGCCACTCACTTGAGAGGCAGCACCAAAAATGGAGAACATGACATTGAAACAGGGGGACAGGAAACTTGGACAGGGAGGGTAGCAACCAGTGTTTACAAACAGAAGCCAGAGAATCAAATGGGCCAGCCATAAATTACCCGAGATCGCACTGAAATCTCTGAAAATAAATTGACGAGGCCTTAGAAGTTTCTACCTTATATTCTAACTACCTCTGCACCACACCTCCTTGGCAAAAATCACTCGTCCCAAAATGGTACCACCAGTACTCTTGCTGAAATAAAATCTTAGATCACTCCCAGGAGGGGATTACTCAAATAAACCTCATCAGAGAAGGAAGACCACAATGGCCTGTTTGACCCACTGACGCGTTTTCTCCAGGAGAACCCAGGAGCAGGGGCTGGCCATGTCTTTTGAGTGAAACTCACCCAGCCCATTCACATCAGTGGTGTCGCGATACTGACCACTGGTTTACCCGGAAGAGAGGATAACCAGGGGTATTCAAAAAATTGACCCCTTTCCCTTCTTTCCCATCTTGGTTCCAATACTAGGCCTTTTCCCCCAAAGAGACCAAAACAATAATGATGATAATAAGAAATCAAGTAGATTACAGACCCTTTTGCTCCTGAGCGTCCAACCAAATTCTCAGATAGCTCAAGAGAAAGTCCCCAAAGCCACAGATAGTCCAACCCCTACCACCAGAGCGTCTTCCGAGTCGACCGCCGCCGTGCCTCACCAACCCGAAAATGACGAGCCCTCAGAGCGGCCGCCCGGGGCGCTCGGTGGTGAGGTCACCAGCATGTCCAGCATGTCCAGCCCCGCCCATTGAGTCAAGCCTACTGTCTGGACACTGAGGAACAAGCTGAGGCAGCCCTGAATCTCAGCTGCATCCACAGGAAAGGGGGAGAGGAACCCCATTTTCATCAATAGCACCAAGGAGATTCATTTCTCAGTGACTGACAGGTCACTCCCATACACAACAAGGCCCACCGCAAAATACAAGGTAGGCCCTACAACTCTCCCCAAGCATCCCATGGTCAAGTCCAGAGTCCTCAGATCAGGCAGATAACAAGACCTGCTTTTTATCAGGTACATCTACTCTAAATGAGGAAACAAGGGAGCATCAAGACCATTGGCTACTCCTTCTGTAACCTCCCCAAGACAAATTATAACAACTGGGAAATTTGTAGACTTTTCATTTGAAAAGGAGGAGAAAACCAAGATCATGGTAAGAGAGCAATAGCTGGGTAAATGTCCTAGGACTCGCTTAGGGTCATCCAAACAAGACCCAATAGAGCACAGGAAGTCTGAACATATTTGTCTCCTCAAGAAAACCCATCCACAACAGAATATTCCTGAGCACTGCTGGAACTCTCTGGATCCAATTTCCATGGCACCCCTCTTCCCAGCGGAGCCCTGTGGAAGGCTGCACCTTTGTGGTAGGTGTGAAAGCAAGCTTGAGGAAGGCGGCAGAGGTGGGAAGAAAGGGGCACATCAAAGGAATTCAGAACCTTTTGCCAAGAATAGTACTCAGCAAAAGGTAGAGTGCATCACTAGGAAGACGAGGGGGAGATGGTCAGGGCTGTCCTACAACCACATTGCCCACTCAGACGGCCTACTGGAATTTAAATGTGCAAGAGGTTTAAAGGCACCCACACCACTTGTGGTCAACATATTTCATGAGACTGGAGATGTGGCTCAGAAACTGTGTAGCATGGCTCGTAACATGAGAGTAGAGAAGAAAGATGACTAACTCTCGCCACCACCACCAGGAAGAAGAGGCTGGAGAGGAACTTCATGTGCAGAAACCCACAGAGTGGTATCTGAGGGCAGAGTCCCAACTGGGATGAATGTAAGATGAGATAAGGGAACACTGTGTGGAAGGAGCTCAGAGAAGAGTGAGGAATTCATTCTCTGCATCCAATACACAGGGCAGGTGGCCCCGCACCCCATCTCGGGAGGAGCCATGATGCCAACCATTGTCAGGTAAGGCCAGAAGGAACAATGGGTTGGAGAATATTTCATGGGAAAGTCTCTGTCACCTTGGAGCTTTGACAGAGGGATGGATGTATTTGGTGAATACACGTTTTCTATGGGGTCTTATAAGTAATGCTAAGGCTCTCTGCCCATCTTGAAGGTCATTCTGCAAACCAAATAAATGCCAAGGTGGTCAGAGAGGTAAGATGGAGGAAGAACTTCTGAGATTTATTTGTAGGTCATCACAGTTGCTGTCTCGTCCATTCCATCACCATTGGTTAAATCTGAGAGACAATAACTTTCCAATAACTGTTGACTGGAATAGACAGCTATCAGAGCAGGCATGACTTGAAGCACCATCTGGTAATAAAGCCTCTTTTTAGAAAGATGAGAAAACTCTGAGAGGTGAAACGACTTGCCCCATGCAAATCAGAAGCTGAATCAAGACTAGAACCCAGATCTTCTGGCTTCCAGTTCCATGTTGCTAATGTTGCTGGGTTGTTTTTTTGTTTGTTTGTTTGTGTTTTGTGTTTTTTTTTTCTCTCTTGCTATACCAAAAAAATAAAAAGGAGCATGGAAGGGAAGAAGACAAGAAGAAGAAAATCTATTTTGATCTTTTGTAGCTGGGGTAAGGAAAATGCCGTGACTTCTAAGATAAAACCCAAAGTGAACCCCCAGGCTAACAAGGACTGTGCTTGGGAGGGGAGCAGGGGCATTTACCTTTTAACACCAGAGGTTCTTTGCCTTCTCTCTTCAGGGACTCCAGGACTATGTGAAGTGGCTGGGAGGGCATCACTCGGCTCGGCTCATTGGTATTCTCATCATAAACTATAATTTCTTTGGAAAAGATCCTCTTGAAAGAGTCCTTGCCTTCCCTACAGGAAATCAAGTCTAGGACAGTGATCTTGCCCTGCTGTAGTCTCCGCCGGCTGATCTTATCGGCACAGTTAATGTGGACAGCTCCTTGGATGTGACTCTTGTTGTACTCCATGAAGGGCCTGCAGTCAATGATGACGGGGCCCTGGCTCGGCAGGTGACTCTTGCATTTGGTCATCTTCTTCGCCAAGTCATTGGGGTAGATGATTTTGATGCTTGCCAGCTGCTTAGGAGTCCCTGACACAGGGCTGCCCACCCCGCCCGATGGACTCAAAGGGCCTGAATTCTCATTGTTGTTGACCATCTGGTTAGCAGGGCAGGTAGGAGAGGTTCCGATGGTGGTGGTGGCACTGCCGGCGGCAATGGCTTGGGTTTGGGCCTGACTGTCCTTGTCGTAGGTTGCCACAGTGCAGCAGCTGGCACTGCTGCATCCACAATTCAGGGCGCGGGCAGAGCCGCTGGATGAGGGCATATACGTCAGATTCGCAGCCTTGAGGGACACGACGGTGGTGGTGATGACGGGAGGGTGGTTGTTACTGCCTGGGGCGGCAGAGCCAAGGTAGCTAGAGTCTAAACAAAGGTTGAGATCCTGAGGTCGGACGGGCCTAGACAGTGCCACTACTACCCTGTCGTCTAAAGGAGACGGAGGCATGAGGAGGCTGAAGACTGGCAATTCAAGAAGAATTCAAGACGGTCTGTAAAGAAGGGGGAGGGGAGAAAGAATAAAGTCATGTGACACAAAAGGCAGCCTAGTCCAATTGCTCAGCAAAGTCAGCCTAAGTGCCCTTTATCATGCCACCATCAATGCTTGAAACTCATTTTCACGTGTTCAAAGAGGATGTATAGCTGAGGCCCCCCATCTATTTTCATTGCTATGGCTAAGGTTAAATATATAATCTATGCAAATATTGATGAAGAGCATTTCATTGACCTACATCAAAGTTCAGCTCTCCAAAAGGCAAAAATACAAATGAAAAAAATTTAAAAGCTGAAGGCAGAAAGGGAGGCTCTTTAAAAGGCCATCTATTCTTGGCTTTCTCTTCCAGGCAGAAGTAGATGGCAGCCATCTGAGAAAGACCCATTTGTCCCCTCTTGCATGTTTTCCATTTAATTCCTTCACCCATTGCAAAGGCAAAGGGATGGCCAAGTGGGCTGGCATGGCTCACAGAAATATATACAGCAGCTAAATATACATGGGGGGGCAAACGTCAACTTTGTGCAAATCAGAATGAAAGTATCCCCCTAAATGAAACTCTATGCCTAGGAGCTATACTTGCTTTTCATTTTACAAGATCTTTTGAAAACCAAAACCTAGTCATACTAAAACCTCCCATGTTTCCTGCTAGCCTCTTGTAAAGTAATCTGCATTTCCCCTTTTCACTACAGACTGGTGTCCTAAAACAAAGCCCCAAGCCCAGAACCCAGGCCTGGAAACCCCAACCCTGGCAGATCCATCACCCATTGCTTCCCTCCTGCCCATCCCCCACTTCTGCCTCTAAGGAAGGACCATCTCAACTCTCCTCCTGGCTTCATCTCCCCCACTGGCACAGACTATGAATTGGAGAGCTTCTCTCCACTGAAGGCAGCAGCTCTGTATATTTTCGATCCCATACAGATATCAAGCCCCCACCCCCACCCCAGAGAGGACTGAACTGCACACGGATGGGATAAGGAGGATTTCCCAATCAGCCTGTGCCTGCTGAAGGGGGCAGTGAGTGTGCCCACCAGGACTACCTCAGGGCTCCGCAAAGGGATGGGTGCTTTCTCCCTGTAGGCAGTCTACAAGCTAGCCCTGCTAGCTCCTCTCCTCCTAACAGGCAAGCACGCAGAGAAGAACCCAAAGCCCCAAGCAAAAGCCGCTCACCTCAAAGAACTTCAAGAGCTGTCTGGACAAATGCCATCTCTCATCCGTCTACACACCACCATCACCATTTTCTGACACAGAGCCAAAGTATCACAGGCAGAGCACACACACACACACACACACACACACACACACACACACACAAGGGCTGGCACCCATCACGTTCGCAGATCTCCACCGACTCCGATTTCTCTCAGCCACCTTTGGATGGGAGCAAAGGATCCAACCCCGCCCCCCCCCCCTCCCTTGCGTAGTATTTTTTGAAGAGCGAGTACTATTCCAGAAGCTCTAACTGTTTCCCATCTGGACC
>PVKH010020984.1:0-14453 GCA_004027955.1 Chaetophractus vellerosus | reverse complement strand
GCCCAAAAGAAGAAAATTAGTTAGAGGATTTAAAAAGGTAATAAATATTGCATTTATTCATCACTTCAACTGCCCAGATTTGCCCCAGTCTTCTTGAATTAGGATATGAACTTTTAGAGGATTTATGATTTCACTTCTCTACGGCTCAGTTTACTACTTTCTAGATGAAGATGATGCATTACATGATCCCTAAGATCACGTTCAGCCTAAGATTTTATGATTCCACCCTCACGAGTCCGGCTGAGTCCAACCCTCTTACCTTCTAGGCATTGAAAAATCAGTGTTTGAGTTCCTTTCCTTCTGCACCTGTCATAAATCAGCAATGTCTGGGGTGGTCCCTAATCCTCTTCTAAAAGAACAGATATGATATATTCCAGTTTGCGGCCACTTTAAGCCCCCTGTGAGTTCTTGAAGATAATTGATTGTGACTTGGCAATGACTGTAGCCAATTCCCTAAGTTCTTTAGTATGAAAGCTATCAGGATTTATGGAATTAAGTTATCCAGTCTGTGTCAGTCACTTTTATCTGTCCTTGCTTCAGTGAAGCGTTCTGCCTCCTATCACATCATTGCCTGCTCACATGATTAGATCATGGCTAACATTTGTAAGAAGAATGAAGTAAAAAAGGTCTTCTTTACACTGTCATTTTTAAAGTGCTTTCCTCTTCATCTGATAAAGGGGTGGTATCTTTCTTACCTATAATACTTTTAAACATGTTTTTATGTCCCTTGAAAGGTGCATCTTGTATCTTGCTCATATTGTTGATTTATCACAATAGCATGGCAGAATGTGAAAAACCACTCGACATGGAATAAGGAGATTACGTTTTTGCTGGATAATCTTTGATAAGTATTTAGGCTGGACTTCAGTTTCTTCATCTTTAATGTTAGTAGTTCAACACAAGACCTTAAGGCCCTTTCCTCATCTTTAAATGCCTTCCAATGCTCCTCACTATCGGATGCATCTCTGTAGAATTTCCACTTATGCCAGATTGGGTCATAGACATGTCACTTACATGAGTAAGTAAAGCTGCAATCATATAATTGTAGACTCAGAAAGTAATCATACAGTTCAATTCTTACATTTCACAGATTTAAAAAGAAATTCAGAGAAATTACATGACTTGTTACATAAATAATGACATAGTTGGAACCAGAAACTGTTTTAACACTTATTGCTTTAAGTCCTAGTATAGCTTTTACTGCTTTTTTCACCCTATAGAATCTTTTCCTCTTGCTTCCTGTATTTTATATGGGGTGTGGAGAAGTGGGGCAAGAAACAATTTTTATCCATCACCAATTGTTAATTTCCATTTCTGCCGCCTACTACTTCTGGAGACTTGAAGGTGAGGGAAGAGAGTAAGTTATGAAACACAAAGCCTGGAAGATAGATCAGGAGTATAATAAGAGTGGCACATCAGGGCTCTAGATCTCATGTGTAAATGAAAGCAGTGGAGTAAATTTCCTCTAAAGTCCTATGCAGTGCTTAGTATCTAAAAACCTTTAGACTTTATTATAGATGGCACATAATATAAAGCCTTAGTAAATTACTTAACAAAAAGACACATTGAGAAAGTTCTATTGCTAGGAGAGCAGCCTTGCATACTTCAAACACACATATCTCCAACAGCTTCTCAACACCAGGGGTTGAGTTAGTCACTGGTAATATAAATGGAAATAACCAGAGATCCGAGGCTCAGGGAGAGTAGATAAACACACCAGTGATTACAATGCAGACTGCTATATTCTGGAAGGATGTAAAGGGTAGCAGAAGAAGGGTGACACTTGAACTGCATCTTCTAAGATGAGTAGAGGTTGAGGATAAGAGTGTTCCAGGAAGAGGAAACAGCATTCAGGAATGTGGAATACTGTTAAATGACCTGAGTTCTTTGTTCTTGCCAGCGAACAATGAGGCCACTGAGCAAAGCATGATGGGCCACATGGGAAATAACTCAGGGCTTTAAAGCTGGGTAGCTGCAGGATTATATTTTAGAAAAATCACTTCGATAGTTGTATTGAGAATAGATTGGGGACCAAGAGAGTGAGGAATGAGAAGGGAGTAGGATGTTAAACTGGAAATAAGGAACTAGTAGGAAAGCTATTGTAATGGTTCAGCTGGAGAATTGACACAAACATTATAGAGAGAGCTATCAAGAAAAAATAATTAGTAGGAATTATTGGTAGAGTAGAAAAAGAGTGAAAGAAGAGATTTTTAAAATGTTCCAATATTAATAACAGACACCATACAAATAGCAAATATGTTACATTTAAATAAAACAGGCAGTCAGCCTCAGTATACTTAAACGCATCAGACCTAAACTCCTCTCTAATAGTCCTTCAGGTTAAGGCACTATATCTATTTGTACTCAAGGGACCCCAATGGGGTTTACATTATATATCAGTCATAATCAGTCACTAATAAGTTTCAAATTATTGGGTATCACAGGGACGCATAGTCTCAGACTTTCAAGGATAAAACACAGGACCAAAAGTCTAATGAGGAATGGACTCAGAAAGGGATTCCATGGTGAGCTATCCAAGACAGTTCTCTTTGGGCCTTCCATAGTAGAGAATCTTTAGCAGCAGAATGAAGATTGGAGCTCTGGACATAGAGAAAGCTGTTATGGGGGTGGTGGGGAGGGGAAGGGGCTAAGCCTCAGGAGAGAAAAGGAGAAGTAGGGAGGGAAGGTGTTGAGAGAGATATGACACTCATGAGTGTCAACAGCTTACTTTAGCATTCTGTCTAGAGCCAACATTGGCCTTGGCATGGATCAAAGGGGTAAGGAAATACACAGGAAGCCTACACAGTAGGTGAATATGTTGAGCATAGTTTTTTCATATGGTGAATTTTAGGTGTGCAGACATCCAAAGAGAGATAAATGGACCTACAGCAATTCAGATGCTCTCATTAGTCATCTAGGTAAGATATAGCCCAGCACTGGGTCCAACAATCACCTTCCCTTCCTTGGAGACTATTGGATCAAACCAAATCTCCTACAGATGAAACCACAATATCCAAAGTCTTTCATCAATGAGAAAAAAGAAACAACTGCATCTGCTAAAGTAAACTGCAATAATTCCTCCTCTTATTTCTTTTTGATGTTGTCGTTGCTGCTGCTGTTTAAAGAACCAGTAAGCTATGAAGAATGACTTAAGGTTGCCAACTTGTAATTTTGCCAATAAAGGATATTTAAATGCAAAATTTACCATCGACTCTCTACTTTCTCCATCATTTCACAAAAGAATGGGCATTCTAATAGCAGATAAAAGTAGAAAAATATAATTTCTCAGATGAATGGACAGTCCTTTAAATTGAATAAATTTGTGTTCTAAAAAGTGTATTGGGGTCCTCATTTTGACGGACAAAAACTTACCAACTGACTGGAACCTGTCAAGAATCTGCATCCAGGAATCACCCTTGAAGTTTGAAAACAAGTCTCAAAAGTCTCTCTCTCCCTTCAGCAGGAGATGTTAATGAGCACATCCCACATGCACATGCAGTTAAGATCAGATTCTGGGGAAGCAGATGTGGCTCAAGCGAATGAGCTTGCGCCTACCACAAGGGAGGTCACTGGTTCAGTTCCCGGTGCCTCCTGGAGAAGACGAACAAGACAGCGAGCTGTTGTGACAGGCAGGTGCAGTGAGCTGATGCAACAAGATGATGCAACAAGGAGACACAAAGAGGAAGGACCATGAGAGACATAAAAAGCAGGGAGCTGAGGTGGTATAAGCAATTGAGTGTCTCTCTCCCACATGGGAGGTCCCAGGTTCGGCTCCCAGTGCCTCCTAAAGAGAAGACGAGCCAACACAGAAAGCACACAGCAAATGGACACAGAGAGTAGACAGTGAGTGCAAAACAACAAAGGGAGGGGGGAACAAATAAATAAAATAAAGTTTTTTAAAAAAAGGTCAGATTCTGATTAGTGGCATCATAGAGTAGCATTTGTTCATTTCATCAAAGACAAACAGAAATGTTCTTTTCCTATGTCCAAGTTTTGTGCCAATTGAAAATTCTCCAGTTTGTTATTAGATTCAGGTGTTCTTGCAGTTGTCCACTTTCTACCCTCTTAATTCCCCCTTTCCTGAGATTGTGCAGTAATTTTTGAAGCTTCTGGCATCAACGACTTTATTTTCTTTTTGATTAGTGGTTGCAAACTCCCTGCATGTTTCTGGTTTGTTAGCAGGTGGCCTGGCTTGCCAGGAAGGAACTCAGGCTCTTGGATTACCCCCAGGGTTGAACCAGGTTCCAAAATTGGTATCAGCCCTTCCACATATTACAGAGCCTCATGGGTACTTTAATGTTAATAGAGGGCAGACAGGTCCTTAGGTTATAAAGCTTCATCCAAGCACCTCTGTGTAATGGAAAGGGGATACAGCATGGCAATAAGATCCTTTTCTCTAAAGTTACTTTTACAAGTCACTGAGGAGATAAGAAAAGAGGAAACAGGTGAAAAGTTTGGGCCAAGTGAACTGCTGTTCCAAATATTTCACAGCATGGGGGGTAGCAGAGAATTCAGACAACAACATCAAACTGCTTTGAGGCTTCTTAATCTGTTTTGCCTAAGCAAAGGAAGGTTATTCCTATTCAGAAAAAGTTTGCCAGATCTTCTGATCTGGAACCTATCCCTAAAGAAAGGATGCAAACTGGAGCTGCAAAAAGAAAATTACAAATACATGATGCAGTCAGGAGCTGGAAATGCCTCAAATTATTTACTCGACCACACAATAAAAGTGACAGGAATTGTGTATCCTTAAGCAACCTTCTTCTGGCAGAATGATACCAGTGAAATGGCCTGTTTTGCTGCTAGATGCACTAAAGATTAGATAAGAAAGCAAACAGTTCCTTGTGGGACACTCCAGGTCCCAAAACTGCCAAACTAAGATCCCAGACTAGATCAAAAGCAGAGAGGCTTCTAGAGTATCTAGAAGCAGAAATGTGATTTAAAAAACCAAAGCACTGGCATAGAGTTAAGTATCAAGATGGGTTTCTGAGGGAAAGATGTTGAGAGAAGGACTTTAGCCTATGGTTTGTAATGAAATATATCATCTGTGGGCTTTTCTTCTATTACTCTTCAGATTTGTTTGCTAATCCACGTCATAAACAAAGTAAAGCCTGATGATCTGTTGGCTCTGTTGGTCAGGGAAATGCAGCAGGGTGGAGTAGGAATAAGTGGGTTCTGGTTGCAGTTCTGCCACTAGTAAGTCACATGGGAATCCATCTAACTTTCTTATGTCATAGTTCCTTCTTCTGTAAAGACGAGAGAGAAAAACTAAAGACTATTTCAATTCTAGAAATAAACGACCTCCTGATCTTGAACTCAGCTGTAGCATTTTAGGTGTCAGTCAAAAGCAATAGGCCAGTGACCATTCAATGGTCATTACTGTAGCTAACATTTGGATTAGGAAAAAGTCAGAATTAGGGAGTATATAACATGCCAGTCTCTTGCATAAGAAGATCACACCAAAAGTGTAGTAAATTTGCTCTTGTCTTATAAACCAACTACCCTGGGAAGAACAATGCACATAATCAGACCATAGATATAATAACATAAAAAAAGATTCATGGCTATTTTACTATAAGACAACCCAAAGCAGGCAAAAGAAACAAGGAATACAGTATTAATCTACATTAGAAAAATATTATTTGTTTTTCTAAAAAGATCACCAGATGCTTCCTTTAAATGTTCAGGTGTCCTAATATGTTTAAAAATGATTCAACTTAGAAATTTATGTATATACACAGTTTTACTAAAATTCTTTTATTTATTCCAGGTACACTTATTGAAGGTATAGTATTGACAGAGATGGTGCTAGTCACTGGTGACACAAAGATGGAAAGTTTGGTTTGTCCTTTACTTGAATAGCTTGCATGAGAAGGTGCAAAGTGTCATACCAATAATGACATTTTAATGTGAGAAATAACTATAACAGATATGAACAAAGTGCTTTAGAAGTCCAAAGCAGTAGGGATTAATAATTCTGCATTTTGTGAAGATGGGAGAAATACAAGGGGCTTCAAGAGAAGGACACCTTTGAGGTATGTCTTGTTGGGTGACTTCAGGTTTGGCATTACCAGAACAAAACCTTTTAATTGGGTCTAGGCCACAAAGGGTGTGGTGGGAAAGGTGTCCAAGACAGAAGGCCAGCTTTGCCAGAGCATGGAGAAATGGAAATTGAGCAAATGGCTGGTGTTTCCCTGTGACTAGGGCACACTACATAAGGGGTAAGAAGAAAGAAGGAAAGAGGCTAGAATGAAAATAAGGCAGACAAACTATTTTAGGCAATGCTAAAAGTTTTGGATTTTACCTAAGGGCAGTGAAGATTTAATAATACTGGCAGCATTTATTCATAACCGGATTGACTATGTAACAAAAAAAGTGTCAGCCCCCTGAAATTCTAGTATCCACTTATTGTACATTTTATGAAATGACTAGAAGGACTGCATTATGGAGACCGGATGATTCATATTCGCCTGGGTCCTAGCTGCAGTTTGGCGCCACCTGGCGGTAAGTGTCTAACTCAGCATACGTATCCCTGGGAAAGTCTGGTTCTGGGACTCCTAGGACATAGTCAGTGATTCCAGGAGGTTAGTGGCGGCTGCTTCCTTGACTCATTCCCAGGAAATTTGGCCAGGAAAATACTGGGAACATGGGTTTCCTGCAATCCCTGCCTTGTCTTCCCTTCACACCTCTTTTCTACCTTTCCTCACCCATGAACGAGAATAGGGGGGTTGATGAGGTACTGGTTAGAGGACAAGAACCAATCTCCAATACCTTTGCATTATCATGAAACTAATTGGTCTCAAAATTCAGATGACCAAAGTTGCAGCTCTACCATGAAAACAAGAATAGTTTTTTAAAGTCCCTAAGGTTATCGTGCTTATCTTGGTATTAAGTTGGATCTGCACTTAGATCAGTTTGAAGAAATTGGCTGATAAACATATTTTGAAACATAAAATGACAAGTCATGGACACCTATAAACTCACAGAATTGTGGAGCAAGGGAGATAAAATGAATCTTTTTTCACCTCCCACTATATTTGTACATGTGCATGTTTAATGGATGAGGAAACTGAGGCCTAGAAAGTTTTATGTCCCTTTGTTTGTACACAGTTGCTATAGTGAGCTCCCAGTAAAGCATTGGCTAAAATTTTATTTCACGTGAGCAATTATCAAATCTTTATAAATCAGATAGGTTTGGAAATTTTTGCAATCATTAAAATCCTTTGTATCCTTTCACCACGTATCAAAGAAAATTGTGAGCAGGTAGATCACAACATTATACATTAGCACATAATACAAGAAACAACCTAAATTTCTACAGAAGTTTTAAAACACACCATGTTTCCTATGTCCCAAATATTCTTGTTGATTTTTTACCAAAAAGGAAAAATATGCACATGCTTTCTGATTTCAAGGAATCTACACAAACCACAAGTTAGAAGTAACAAAGTATAGTCTACCTACAAATAAAAAACAAAACAAACAAAAAAGAAAACAAAATAGTTCTCCCAGGAGTTCTAAATCAAATTGTTCCCTCAAATAAAGAAACTTTAGGAGGACAAATACCAGACTAAAGAAATTTTGATTCATGTCTGAATGCTTGGACAACTACTTGAACAGGACATAACTGAGCTCATATATTTATTCAATTCTGTAAGTGTGAATTTTCAGTCTATAAATTCAAGGACCCTAAGACAAAATGACGTGACTACTCTAGGCTCATTTCGAAAAATTTTACTGCAGTCTGGGTTAGTCAAGGAGTCCAAGATACATGAAATTTTACAAGCAAATAATGGGAAAAAATTATAGTGCTATATAAAGAAAAACCCCTTATGTGAGAAAATTGTGGATAAGGAGAATTTCTATAACTCTTTCCCATTTAATTCTACAAAGTTTACTGAAAGCCTCTCTTTAATAGATAAAACAAAATCCTTACACTAGAGTATTTATTTAGAGCAAGAGTAATAGCTAATGATGAGCCATGAAATATGGATAGCTATGGTTAGCTCTGGAAAAAAAATAAATCAAGAAAGCGACAGTTACCTCTATTTCAATCTTCAAAAAACCTCATAACTTGCCCACATAGCAGATGCCATTGATGTTCTGCTCCCTATCCCTAGGCTTACCTCAGACTTCACCATTTCTTTTTTTTTTTAATCTTTTGTTGTTGTTGTTACATATCCCCCCTTTTCTGCTTGCTCTTGCTGTGTATTCTTCTATGTCTGCTTTTTTTTTGTCTTCCCCTGTTGCAGCGAAGCACCGAGTCGGCCCACCACGTAAGCGGCTTGCCCCGCTCGTGGGCTGCTATGTTCCGTTTTTCGGGCGGCTCGGCTCCGTTTCTCACGGGTGGCTCAGCTCCGTTTCGTGGGCGACTTGCCCTGCTCGTGGAGGCTTTTTTGCTCTGCCCACAGCGGCTTTGCCCCACACACAGCGGCTTGCCCCCTTAAGGTGGTCTGCCCACCTGGAGAGGTCCCCGGGAACCAAACCCAGGGCCTCCCATGTGGTGTACCGGCGCCCTATCCACTGGGCTACAGCCAGCCCCCACCATTTCTTATAACTGCTGAAGCTGATGGGAAATTTCTCTGCTTTGCTGTCAGAGGCCTTTCTCTGGCTCTATGACAACTTGTTCAGTCTCCCCACAACTACTAAATTCTGAGGATTTAGTAATCCCAAGAGTAGCCCCCGAAACAATGAAGGACATGAGTGACTGGTAAATACCCCTGCTTTCCTCTCTCCTGTGGTATAATTCTGAAGTACTTTCTGCACAGTGATTCAGAGAGTCTGCAAATGAATTGAATCCCAGGTGCTAACAGAGATAACTCAGTTATCATCAAACCCTTTATTGATTCATCTCCCTTTTCTATTTTTCTTTCCCACTCATATATCCTATGAGCACTTCCTCAAAAGGCTGCCTGCATTCAAGCTCTGTTACAAGATCTGCTTTGGGGGGAAAACTGAACTACAACATTGCAGGTACCTAATAGTCCCATCTTATGGGCTGCCAATTCATTTAGCTAAAAATCTTGAAAAAGGCACTGGGTGAGGAGTTTGTAGGTTGAATTCTAATCCTGTTAAACAGTTCTGTGTCCTCTCTGAGACTAGCTTTTGGTTGGTTTGTTTGTTTTTTGATTTTTGGTGTTTTTTAAATTTGATAAGTGAGGGGGTTGGATTATATGTGCTCTAAAGTACCATGAGCCTTCACTCTTTATCTTTCATTTTATTTTAGACTGGAAGGATGAAATATCACTAACGGTGGGTAGAAGAACAATCTGCCACAGACTTGTTTGATAACCAGGATGCACTTGCACGTCTCACTTTGTGTTAAATTGCTGTCTATGACCTGGCAACCCCTTTAGAGGTGAGCTCCTTGAGGCTAGTAAAGATGTCTTACTCATCATTGAATTCCTGTATTTCAGCACAGTGACTAACTGATAAGAGATATTTAACAAATGAGTTATTCATTAATTAATAATTATTATGAACAGAAAGGAAAAGTAAAGAGACTGGCCAGACTGATAGAAGAGAGAATATGGAAAATATGTTAAGTCAGTAAGATGAAGACTATTTTACTGTGCTCTAAGTGATGGTGCTTGGGCTAAAATCAAGGGCTAATATCAAGGCATGAAATAGTTTTGAGCAGGGATGAAAGAGATAAAGGTGGCACAAGGAGGAAGGGTAACTGAGAATTGAGGTAAGAAGCAATCTATTTAGCTCTCAATGCCAAAGTAATAATTGAAATTAAGCATTTTCAAGTTTTCCAGCAGTTATAAACATAAAGAAAATATACTGCTTTTGTTCATATGATTATTAAACAGTAAATCAATAAATATTATGTATCACATGCATATGATATTCATAAATAGGTGTGAACTATGGCATAATAATTGGCTCCTGATCCATTTCATTATTTTGTGTATTTTCAGTGAAAATATTTTTGATGTTACCAAATTGGTATTACTTTGTTTATTTCAAATTTCTTAGTCACCAGGCTTAGTTCACAAATTCCAACTGTTTTCAAAAATCAAGGTCATCTTCAGAAAATGAAAAAGTTTCAACATTGAAGAGATTCAAACAGTAGAGAAATCAAAACTCATTTGTATAAGTAACTTCTATTCCACTTATTGAAATAAAAATAAGAAATTCCATTTTTCATAGTCATGCCTTGTATTCAAAGCACTTATTATTTCAAGATGAGTTAGGTCTACTTCTCAAAGGCAGAAGCCCAAATGTCATTCTCAACATCTCTCTTTCTCTTATCCTCCTCACCCAACCAGTCACTTCTGACAAAAGCATGGCATAAGTGTTTTGCCACATTCACAAACTCATTAGCCAAAGCGACAGAAGCTATGAAAATACTGCGAAGAATAAATTGTTTTTATCCTAGAATCCTTTCTCGCTATCTATCAAATCGTTTCTTCCCCTCCTCTTTTTCTTTCTCCTCTCCTTCCTTCTTCTTCTTTTGATTTGCCTCTCTAGATTAACTGCTTGCCTAAACTCAAACACCTGGTGGGGCAATTTTCGGACTAGACTGAGATTAAATAGACCTCCAAGCACTAAAACACATAACAGGACAGGATTAAAATAATTACATAGCCAAACTCAGAAAAACAAAGAAAGAAAAATTGGAACAAATGAGGAGGATACTCAAAGAAGAGTTTTACGTGTGCAAGACATCATGAGGTCGAGAGCAGAGTTGGGAGTCAGACATATGCCCTAATGACCAGCAGCTGCGGTCTTTCAGCCACAAGAGGAAGGGAGATGTGGCTTTGGTCCTGTGCAATGTGGAAAGTTGGTGGATGTCTTTCCCATTGCTGGAAAGACTTTGCCAATCAGACCATAAAGAAAACTCAATTCAAGGTTTAGAGTGAAAAAAAAAGTGTCAAAATGGTCAAAACCCCTAGCCTATACAACATTGAGAGGAGAGTCTGAAGTTAATCTATCCACCTGGTGTGAGAATCAACAAACTGAGAAACTGGCACAAATATGTAAATAAATGTGTGGAAGTAAAATCATAACCAAAAATTGGATTGCCACAGGAAATCAGGTGGACCACCATGTACCTTACTGATCATGAGCCTGCCACAAAAATTTACAAAATACAAGAGGAAATTATATACCATGAGCAAGAATCTGCTGACAACAGATAAGACAGTATATGCCTCCAAAACTTGAGGCAATAGAAAATACAAAGGAGATTATGGAACATATATATTTAAAATGTAGAAGAATATAACAGGAGAAATAAAAATTATAAAGTAAAAAGAAGGACAATTTTAAAAATCATATGAGTTTTTAAAGCCATCTAGAACTCTTAAAAGTGAAAGATGTGCTAATATTTTTTAAAAGTCAAGATTAACCAGACACTATAGTCGGGGCAGATGGCTCAGGAATTTGGCCCCTTTAGTGGGCCCTAATCTGGTATTTATGCTCCCCAGTGTGACTGAGTTAGACTCAGCAGTGGTTTCCCTATGCATGACTCTTCTGTCCTTCTATTTGAACCTATAATTAGTACTAGAGTTGGTAGGTGTACATCCAAGAGACTTAAATCTTTGGGCTCATGTGTCAACTGAGCCCTGAATCTCAATGAGTTGCAACACCTACTCTCCAGTTCAATGGACTCACCCAAGATAATTAACGAGGAGAAGATGATGGACAAACAACATACCAAGGAACCGAGAATGCCTACAACTGCAAGCACGAGAGTCCCATCTATTAGATGTATGGGATCGAAGTCTCCCTCAATTAATGGTGGAGTAGGCATCACCATCCCAGAGTCCTCAGGATTAGAAAGCAAACTATGGACTAAAATAAATATACTAGTATTCTAATATATACTACTTCTGATTCTAGCAATGGAAGAAATACAATGGTTGTGCAGGCAATGACCATGGATGTTCTGGGATTAGGGAGAGAAAAAAACAGGTGTAATAAGTGGGCATTTTCGGGACTTGGGAATCATCTGAATGACATTACAGTGACAGATACAGGCCATTATATATCCAGCCATAACCTACAGAGCCAAATGGGAGAGAGTGTAAACTACTATGTAAACTATAATCCACGCTTAGTGGCAATGTGCCAAAACGTGTTTATAAATTGCAATGAATGTACTACACTGATGAAAGATGTTGCTAATGTGGAAAAATGTGGGAGGTGTGGGGAGCGGCGCACAAGGGAATCCCCTATATATTCTCTGTAACATTTATGTAATCAAAGTATCTTTTAAAAAAGTAAACAAAGTTGAAAAAAAAGTCAATGATTAAATAACCAAATAATTAGAAGCACTAAAATGAGAATTTGTAATTGGAAGACTACTTCTAATTCTAGCAATGGAAGAAATACCAAAACGGAGATATGTAGAAATCCCCACTTTAGCTAAATGACCAAACAGCATTGCTAATGTGAGACAACCTAGTCTTGTGCCTGATGCCATGTAATAAGAAGTAATAACATGAAGTATTACTGCCAAAAATACTCAATCTGAATCTGATCAAGCCTCTGGACCCCCAGTTTATATGAAATAAATGAGTAGAGGACCAAATTAAGCCCTAACATGAGGAAACAATCAGACAAATGGAAAAGGTCGGTCTTGCTACAAGAAAACTGCCCTAAGCTCTTCAAAAGTCAATGTGATGAGAAAAGGAATTGGAAGGATTTTTGTCTATACAAAAAAGCTAAAGAGACATAAATGCCAAATGCAACACATGATCTTTGAAATATAGACAATGGATCCTGGATAGAAAATAAAAATCAATAAAAAAAATTGGGGGGCAGTGGGGAAATCTAACTATGGATATTTTATTTTATAAAGGATTATTCATTTTCTTAGGTGTGATGATATTGTAGGAGAATATCCTTATTCTTAGAAGATGAAACTAAAATATTTGAGTGAAATGTCATGATTTCTGCTATTTATTTTCCAACAGTTCCACATTAATAAATAAATAAATGTGGGGGGAGGGGAGAGGAAGAGAGGGAAATAAAAAGGAAGTAAATGTGGCAGAATGTTTAACAATTATTGAATTTAGGTGAATGTATACTTGTGTTTATTATTCTTTCTATTTTACTGACTTTTTTAAATGTTTCAAAACAAAGTATTGGGGAAAATAAAATGAAAACTGTAATAACATCATATATAGTTTTTCAGTTTTGAATTCCTTTATATCACATACATTATGTCAGGAATGTTTTTCCTTTGTTGCTAAAATCTTATTGTGAACATAAAAAAGTACATGTTCAAAAAAGTTTCATTTCCATTAGTAAATAAAATGGTACAAAAACACCGAAAAGTCCTGTTTAATTTCAGTTCATTAAAGAGAAAAGTTGCTAAAAGTAAGTGGCAAATTAACCATTTTACTATGTCTGTGTTTCCTATATAACTTTGGGTTCTCTCTTCTTTAGCCATGTGTACTAAATCATGAACAAATTTCTAAACTCATGTTAGACTAAACATGATATGCTTATGTTTCAGAGAAGGAAAATATTGTTTGGTTTAAAAAAAAAAAAAAGAAAAGAAAACAGCCATGTAATGCTCTGGCTGCATTATAGTCCTGAAAGACAGTGTAGAAGTACCCTTTTTACTGAAACTTACCTTTCTCTATTATATGGTAAGAATTACCTGACAGTTCATCCACACCCTTGCCCCCTGACAATAGCAGTTTTACAAAATAAAGATATAAACAATTGGCTCTTATTTATTCTTCAATTTGATTTTTATATACAAAAATGAATGACCTAGAGATTAATGTAGTGATCCAGGGTCTAGATCATCCAGATCACTTTTAGAAAAAATACTGTACAAACAAATTGAAACCCAGCATATATTTTAAATAACTTATACAATTTTTTTTGAATTGGAATATCTCCAAATGGACTGAAGGAGCAAGGATCCAGGGCCTTAGAGGCTTGCAGCCTGGACCTGTGTATGGGGTTGAAATATCTGGGAATTGCAGCAGCAAGAAGCCTGCTTAGGCCAGAAAATAGGCAGGAGATTGGAGGTGTCCTAAGGCTGCAATCCCATTCTAGCAACATGTTGTGGGAAGAGTGAAACTAAGAATGGCAAGAAGATGGAGAAGCTGATCTTGGAATTCCTGCTTTGAAGTTATCCTGGGTAAAGAGTGTTCCTAATTACCAGTATACTTCTCTGGAGTAAAATTTTCTCAAGGCAAGCCACTATGAGTAAGAAAGAAGAGAAATAAAGAGCAACAGATTTAGACACCTATGGAAGCTTGATATTATTTATGAACTCCAAAAAGAGATATTATGTTTGTAAACTGGTCTGTTCCTCTGGGCGTGACATCCCTTTGATTGTATTAACTTCAGAGGTATCGGGGGCCGGCTGTAGTCCAGTGGATAGGGCGCCGGTACACCACATGGGAGGCCCCAGGTTTGGTTCCTGGGGGCCTCTCCGAGAGGGGCAGACCACCTTGAGGGGGCAAGCCACCATGGGCGAG
>PVKH010020983.1:0-14450 GCA_004027955.1 Chaetophractus vellerosus | reverse complement strand
GGCTTGCCTTTCTCAAGGCCGTCTGCCCGCTCGGAGAGGTCCCCGGGAACCGAACCCGGGCCCGGGGCCTCCCATGTGGTTCACCGGCGAGCTCTTTATCCACTGAGCTATCTAGCCGGGCCCTTGATTTTCTTATTAAGAGGAAAAGAGTGACTGCAGCCAAAATATCACAGACATTAATGGTGATCAAAGCAACTCACAAGGACAACTCTAACAATCCAGGTCGAGCCAAGAATCAAAGAGCAGTGGTAACACATAGCCTCCTGCCACGAAATCCCTACAAGATAGAAAGAAATTGAGCATCTGAGTAAACTACATCCTAATGAGATGCCTAGACATCAGCAAAAAATTATGAGCCATACTAAGAAAACAGAAGATACGGCCCAAGAAAAGGAATATATCAAAGCCCAAAAAGAGACACAGGATTTGAGAACTAACCAGTGAGATGTGCATAAATTTCCAAAATCAAGTTAGGTGAAAGGCTCATTGGCTGGGGGGCGGATGTGGCTCAAATGGTTGGGCGTCGATCTGCCATATGGAGGGACCTGGGTCTGATCCCTGGGACCTCCCAGTGAAATTAAAAATGTAGAAAGTGTGCGTGCCACCAGGCCCTGCCGAGCCATGTTGCAAAATGATGACATAACAGGAGAGACACAGTAGAAAACCAGAAACCAAGGTGGCGCAGGTGGCAGAACACCTCTCTCCCATATCGGAGGTCCCCAGGATCAAATCCTGGTGAAGACTGGAAGAGAAGGATGAGAAGAGACAGCAGGAAACAGACACAGAGAATTGCCCAGCAAACGGACACAAGACAGCAAAAGGGGTGGGGTAGGGTGTGTGCGTGTAAAATGGATGAAATAAATAAATAAATAAATCTTTAAAAAAAAAAAAAAGACAATATGGTTAAAGGGATAAATGATATCAAGACACTGGGGGGATGGATGTGGCTCAAATGGTTGGGCGTCCGTCTCCCATACGGAAGGACCTGGGTTCAATCCCCAGAACCTCCTGGTTTAAAAAAAAAAAAAAGACATTGAGTGAGCACAAAGAAGAATTTGAAATCCTGAACAGAAAAATAATAGAACTCATGGGAATGAAAGACACGATAGGTGAGATCAAAAACACATTAGAGGGGGGCCGGCTTGATAGCCCAGTGGATAGGGCGCCAGCATACCACATGGGAGGCCCCGGGTTCGATTCCCGGGGACCTCTCCTAGCGGGCAGACCGCCTTGAGAATGGCAAGCCGCCATGGGCGGGCCGGAGCCGCCGTGGGCAGGGCAAGAAGCTGCCATGGACAGGGCAAGAGCCGCCACAGGCAGGGCAGGTCGCCCGCGGATGGAGCGCAGCCAGCCACCTGCGAACTGAAGCAGAGACCGCCCACAAGCGGGGAAAGCCGCGCCTGCGTAGTGACCACTCTCGGCGCGTCGCCGCAGCGGGGGGAAGGGGAGATATGTAATAAAAAAAAACACATTAGAGGCATACAACAGCAGACTCGAAACGATAGAAGAAAGAGTTAGTGATACCAAAGACAGAACAGCTAAAATTGAAGAGAGAAAAGAATAGAGAGAAAATAATGGAAAAAACTGAGCAGGGACTCAGAGAGTTCAATGACAACATGAAACACAACAACATATGTGTCATGGGAGTTCCAGAAGGAGAAGAGAAGTGAAAAGGGGCAGAAAGGGTATTTGAGGAAATAGTAGCTGAAAATTTCCCAACTCTCACGAAAGAAATGAATTTACATGTCCAAAAAGTATACTGTACCCCAATCAGAAGAAAATCAAATCGACCTACTCCAAGACACATACTACTCAGAATGTCAAATGTCAAAGATAAAGAGAAAATTCTCAGAGCAGCAAGGAAGAAGCAAACCATCATATACAAGGGATGCCCAGTAAGACTTCGTGCAGATTTCTCTTCAGAAACCATGGAGGCAAGAAGACAGTGGTATATACAATTAAAATACTGAAAGAGAAGAACTGCCAGCTGAGAATTCTTTCTCCAGCAAATATGAAGGTGAGTATAAAATATTCACAAACAAGGAGAAACTAAGAGAGTTTGTAAAAACGAATCCACCATTGCAGGGAATATTAAAGGAAGCTTTAGAACCTGAAATAAAAAGACAAGAGAAAGTGGCTTGGAGGAGAGTATAGAAGAAAGAATATAAGCAAGGATAATGAAAAGAGTAAAAAAATAAATAAAATAAAATAAAAAGAGAACAGACAAAAATATGACATATGAAAACCAAAAACCAAAAAATAAAATGGTGGAAGTAAATAATGCGTTTACAGTAATATCACTGAATGCAAATGGATTAAACTCCCCAATCAAAACACACAGGCTGACAGAATGGATTAAAAAACATCAGCCAACCATTATGCTGCTTACAAGAAACTCACCTTAGACCCAGGGATAGAAAATGGCTGAAATTGAAAGGTTGGAGAAAGATACTCCATGCAAATAATAACCAAAAAAAGAGCAGGGGTAACTATATTAATATCAGACAAAGAAGACTTTAAATGCAAAAAAGTTAGATGAGATACAGAAGGCCATTATATATTAATAAAAGGGACAATCCACCAGGAAGATATAACAGTCATAAATATTTATGCACCCAACCAGGGTGCGCCAAAATACACGAGACAAACTCTGGCAAAACTGAAGGGAGAAACAGATATCTCTACAATAATCGTTGGAGACTTCAACACCCCACTCACATCATTAGATAGAACAATTAGACAGAAGATCAACAAGGAAACAGAGAACTTGATAAACGAGTTAGACCTAACAGACATACACAGAACGCTGCATCCAAACTCAGTGGGTTATACATTTTTCTCAAATGCCCAGGGATCTTTCTCCAGGATAGACCACATGTTAGGACATAATATAGCCTCAATAAACATAAAAAGACTGCAATTATACAAAACACCTTTTCAGATCATAATGGAATGAAACTGGAAATCAATAATAGGAAAAAAGTAAACTCGCAAATGTGTGGAGGCTGAACAACACACTCCTAAATAATCAGTGGGTCAAAGAAGAAATTTCAAGTGAAATCAGTAAATATATTGCGACAAATGAAAATGAGAACACAGCATATCAAAACTTATGGGATACAGCAAAGGCAGTCTTAAGAGGGAAATTTATAGCCCTAAATGCCAATATTAAAAAAGAAGAAAGAATTAAACTTGAAGATTTAACTGAGCAACTATAGAAACTAGAAAAAGAACAGCAAAACAATCCCAAAGCAAGCAGAAGGAAGGAAAGAAATAAAGATTAGAGCAGAAATAAATGAAATTGAGAACAAAAAACAAAAACAAAAAAAAACACAGAAAATCAGCAAAATCAAAAACTGTTTCTTTGAGAAGATCAATAAAATTGACAAACCCAAAACATGTGCAACAAAAGGAAAAACATAAATGGGACCTCCTCAAAATTAAACACTTTTGCACCTCACAGGACTTTGACAAAAGGGTGAAAAGACAGCCAACTCAATGGAAGAAAATATTTGGAAATCATATATCTGATAAGGGTTTAATATCCAGGATATATAAAGAGATGGTACAACTCAACAATAAAAAGACAAATGACACAATTGAAAAATGGGCAAAAGACTTGAATAGACATTTGTCCAAAGAAGAAAGAGAAATGGCAAAAAAAAAAACACATGAAGAAATGCTCAACATCACTAATCATTAGGGAAATGCAAATCAAAACTACCATGATATATCATTTCACACCTATCAGAATGGCCAGTATTAAAAAGACAGAGATCTATAAGGGTTGGAGAGGATATAAAGAGATAGGAACACTTATTCACTGTTGGTGGGAATGCAGAATGGTACAGCCACTGTGGAGGACTATTTGGCAGTTCCTAAAAAAGTTGAATATAGACTTTCCATATGACCCTGCAATACCACTACTGGGTATATACCCGGAAGAACTGACAGCAGTGACATGAACAGACACCTGCACACCGATGTTCATAGTGGCATTATTCATGATTGTCAAAAGCTGGTAACAACCCAGGTGTCCATCAACCAAGGAATGGGTAAACTGTGGTGTATTCTCACCATAGAATACTATGCAGCTGTAAGAAGAAATGAAGTTGTAAAGCATACGACAACATGGATGAACCTGGAGGACATTATGTTGAGTGAAGCAAGCGAGACACAAAAAGACAAATACTGTATGACTGCGTTACTATGAACCAAATATATTGTGTAACATATTGTATGATTTAAAAAAAATTATATCTATCCAATACATTTGAGAAATGGATGTTTTTAATTTTTAAAAAAAGTGATCAGTATTCCAAACTGAGTGCTTTCCTAATCTGTTCCTCCCTGCCCCCACTAGAGTATGAGTAACTAAGGAGCTGATTCTCTTTATCCAAACAACACTACACACCGCATGAACTTTTTTTTTTTTGAGGTACCGGAGCTGGGGATTGAACCCAGGGCCTCTTATGCAGGAAGCCGGGGCTCAACCACTTGAGCCACATCTGCTCCCCCACATGAACTTCTAACTTAGCCAAAACAACACAAGGACTCACTCAGGTTTACAACAAATATATTAACTTTCAAAACCTATTAAGTATACTCTCCCAAGTTTGCGCATAAAATGGGCCAAATAGGAGAGTACAGAGCAGCTCTGAGAGAAAAATACCTGTAATAAGGAAGTTGCCATGTTCCTCCAAAGGTTCACTGTATTTTCGGACCACGTGGTTTAAACCAAGGTCTAACTCATAGAAAGTAAGTGTCTGCTGAGTATTAGCTGCTGCTTCTCCTGTTGGATCATTGTCTGCTTCCTATAGAGAAGTATAGTGGCACAAAGACTAATCAGTAGTATAAAATCAAAAAGAATTTTTAAAGTTGGAAAAGTCTTCCGGACTCCTCCATTTTACAAGAGTAAAAAGGTCCATAGTTGCCAAATGGTTTGCCAAAGTTCACACTACTATGTAATGGAAGAGCTGGATCAAGAACCCTACATCTCCTAATTCTGAATCCAGGGCTCCCTCTACTAGAGGATATTGCCTTCCACTCCATCACTGTGAAAAAAATACTCCAAATACAGCTCCCACCTCCTCTCTCATACACCTTTTCCCAATAAATATCTTGTCTCCATAGGGAGATTATTCATATCAGAACAAAGTGATATTACACTCAGTTAAGCTCTAAACATTCCAAAGAATTTCAGCAAGGTATCTGGAATATAGAAGATCTGCTAACAGGACAGATACAAGATACACATACTAAAGAAAACAATCCCAGGAGAATACTGATGTGATTGGAAGAAACCCAAAGAAGAGAAAGAGACATGATCCCGCTTACCTCATAATCCATTTCCAAACAGGCAAACATTGGATTTTCAAATCCCACATCTACTCCAACCACATGATATACCAAGGTATTCGCTTTGTGGGCCTCCAAAGGAGATGAAATGGTAAGCCGGGCTGCAGCATCTCTATTCAAAATATAGACCAATTTCTGTTTCTCAATGGCACCTGAAGTTGAAGGAGACAAAACATACAAGATCTCCAGATAATAAGAGGGGCTTACAGAATATCATATCATGATCACACACACACACAATTACCATTCTTAGTAACAGCCAGCACTAACTCTGTATTTACTCAGGGTTCCATTCTACATGGACTAGACCAAAAGCATTATTTTGCCCCCAACTCCTTAAATTTTAAGGTGCTACAAGCTTAAGAATATTGGGAAACTGAACTAAAACTCATAAAATTGCTAGCTATATTCTTTGAATGAGACCTGGTGATTTTAGGAATTGCTGAGAGCTCTCCTTCCAGAGGCCTGATCAGATACACAGAACTGTCTTCAAGAGATTTATCAGAGAAGAGACATGAATGTGAATCATCACTTCAGGCTGACGAAAGCAGTCATATTCACTGTCTAGTAATATAAGATTTCATTGCAGTTTTGGGATAATAAACTAAGAAACTAATTTTTTTGGTTTGACTTGAAAAATACCTATTTCCAACAAGAAGGGAAATAGAAAAGTCACTCACTAATCATAACAGCACGACCTTTGGGATCCACAGCTAAAAACTGCCCAGGAACGATGCGGCGGCATCCACTCTTGCCAAAAGTTTCTTGGTGAATTTTCTCAAACATATTCTTAGATGGCTGGTACTCTAGGATTACAATCCGACCTGAGTCACTGCCAACCACAATGTAGTCTTTGGTGCCACCTGTCAGCCGAAAGGCCATGAGAGACCTAATAACACCAAACACTTCCACAGTTAAAAGGGTGTGTACTTTGCCAGTGTTGGGATCAGGGCGAAGCAGCTCCAAGATCTTCCCACGGGAAACAACAATTTCCTGTTGTTTGGTTCCTAGATCACCAAAGGATAAAGGAAGATTATAAATAACCAGAACTAGTCTACAAAGTATCCTGGATGGATCGAAAAAAAACAATAAAAGCAAATATAATTAAACATATTATATCAACGCTAAGGTTCAATAATAGGGGAGTATGAGATTTTTTCTTTTGGACTAAGGAAAATGTTCAAAGGTTTACTGAGGCAATGACTACACAACTCTACACAATGAAAGTGAGAGCCACTTGAGTGTTCACTTTGGATAGAATGTACAAGGCATGGGACTATATAAAACATTGAACCCTGTGGTAGAAGATGGACTATGGTTAACATTACAAATATGAGTGTTCTCTCATAAACTATAACATATTCAATACTAATACAGTGTTAATAATAAAGGGTGTATGGAAAAAATATAACAAGTGTACACTATGGACCATAGTGGTAATAGTCTGATCACATTCTTTCATAATCTGTAACAAATGTTGCACAGCAATGTAAAGTGTTGGTGGAGGGGTGATGTATGAGAATTCTGCACATTATGCATGATTGTTTTGTAAGCTCACAACTTCTCTAACAGAATAAATGCTAAAAAAAGGTAAACAATTAAACTAAGGGGCTCAGTATTTTAAGTTAACTTGTTTGAAAAGGTACTCTTCCTAGAATTGAAATGATTTAACAAAAGCAATATCAAAAGATTTTTCAAAATGTGTCACACAAGACACTTTTTTAAAAACTTCTATTTATTCTTTGTATTTTCCTGAGATTTGCCATTAATCTGTACAATTAGGACTTGTGTATAAAGGAAATTAATGTGTAATATTTAGTTTTTTTAAAATGAAGTTTTCCAAATGCTTTTTCTTTCTAATACGTCTTTAATTTAAGGCTGTTATTCTAAGAAATTATCATAGAAACTTTCTGCAGCTTAATGTGGTGTGTCAAAGACCTTTTAAGGATCCATCTAATGTATTTCTATTTCTAAATTCACTCCTAAAAAGTTCATTTGCTTTCATAACTGCAACCAACACCGCCAAATGTGTAACTGCCAATTTTCAACTTTGTCCTCATCTCTCCCTGTCTGATACATAATTCTACCCAGATAAGTTGCCATTAACTTTAAACCAAATATTTAAAATAAATAAGTTCTCCTTCCCCAAACTTCCTCTCCAATCTCAATTAACCTATTATCAATGTTACCGTCATTTTCTTTCACCCATGCTGGAAATTCATATTCCCTACTTTGTTTCATTCACACTGCCCTAGTCCAGGTCTTTTTTTTTTTTTTTTAAAGATTTATTTTATTTATTTATTTATTCCCACTCCTCACTGCTGCCCCCAGAAACCAAACCCGGGACCTCCCATGTGGTAGGCAGGCGCCCAACTGCTTGAGCCACATCCACTTCCCTAGTCCAAGTTTTATCTTACTGTCTAACTGGCTTTCTATCTGCATCCCCACCTCTACCCATCTCAATCTATTCTTATTTGTAAAATGTCACCATTTATCCCACTACCTTTTTCCAAAGGTTCTTTGGGGATCAGATAAGATCAAATACCCCAAAATGTAAAGCATTATATATATTACAACACTCTCTAACAAATAATCTCCCTTTCTATAATTTTAGAAAAAATTCGGTTTGGTTTTGAAATATAAAATTAGGAATATTAAAAATGGTTTTGCAAAAATTCCCCTATTCCAACCCCAGCCAAGAACCACTGCATTATATACTACTGAATAGTCCATCACAAATCCCCAAATTCATGTATGCCAAAACTATACATAGCGAGAGATAACGAAACTATCAAAATGAAAACATCTCTTAATAAGAGTCATAATAATCACAGAAAATAATGCCAACTTGAAATGTGAATTCTGTGTGGTCAGTCAGCTAGACCTACTCAGTCACCACCCAGTAGGTAGGTAGATTTTGACCCTCAGCAAAATGACCTAATATTCCACACAATCATGGAACTTCTGCATTACTTGGGATTAATGTAACCCAGAAATGTCAAATCTGCAAAGAGTAAATATTACATACATTAGTAAACCCTTTTCTAAAGTTCTCTATTGCCTATTATTTCTATTCTTAAACTGATTATCAAAATTTTTTCACAACCTGGCCTTAATTCATCTTTCCAAACATATCCCCCACCATTCTGGCTCATTGTGCTTGGCACAAAGTAGGAGGCCAATATTCGCAAAGGATCTGCTAAATGATCTCTACTCAAGGAGCGCCCTCTACCTAAACTGCACTTTCTCTTCTCTTTGTACAAGTCCCACTATTCCTTCAAACACCAGCCAAGGTCCACCCTCCCTTTCCTTAAACTATTCTCCCCTGATAACGTGACACTGTTAGACATTCTCTGCATCCAATTTGATGTTAAATTCAAAATCAAAGAACATGTCCTATACATTGCTTTATTCCTCACAGCAACAACCGGCAAAAAGAAGGTAACCAAAAAATATGCACCCCTGATAAGAACTATTGTGGTATGCCAGCTAGGAAAGCACCTCAAATTGGTACAGATTATGCACGCACCTCAATTTCACAAATCTCATAGATTACAAGACAGATTTGGTTCACTCACATTTACCAAAGGCTGTTTTCAGTTTAGTCTTGTAAATGGAAAACACCTCCTTCCAAAACGATAAGCAAAACATTTTTGACTTCACCTCAATTAAGAAAAATAGCAATCGGAAAACTTACCAGAGAAGTTGCCATGAATGGCAAAACTAATGCCAGTGGCTCGCTGTAAGGTCAAGTTGTACAGGAACATGGTGGCAGTAAAACTGTGCCACCAAGGACTCCACAATTCAAGTCTTGAGAGTATACCAGCAGTATTGAGTCAAAGCAAGCTATAGGCATATGAAGGAAGAAAAGTATCAGCTGGGAAACTGTTATTTTTACAGACATTTCCGCATGGGAACTTCTGACAGAAGGCATCAGAACCAGTAGAGCAAGGCCTATCAAGGAATAACATAAATATTAAAATGCCTTCAATATGCTAGGTACTATGCTAGATGCTTTATCTCTAACCTCACAAGAATTCTAAAAAGTACATGGTAGTATACACATTTTATAAAGAAATAGAGGCTCAGAAATTAAATGACTTGCCTAAGGTCACATAAAAAGCAGTGGATGGACATGTTGGGAGCAGGGATCTACATTATGCAATCTGCTCCTTTACTTTTTCTTGTCACAGTTACTAAATATAACTATGTCTACTGGTTTGTACTCAAATAACCTATACATTCACATGGTTCAGAATTCAAAAGTACAGTGAAAAGCTCTCTCCAAACCATTCCCTAGACACCCAGTTCACCTCCCTGGGAGAATCAGTTTCCCAGTTATACGGTATCCTCCCAGATGCATGTATATACAAGCAAGAATGTACCTTTATACTGTACTTTGCTACCCCCTTTTAACCAAAGGTTGAGTATATATTAATCACACCACACAGCATTTTAAATTTTATTTTATCTATCCTAGAAATAACAATAAACTAAGGGCTTTCTCATTTTTATTTTACAGCTGCAGAGTATTCCACTAAGAGAACATAACTCATTTAGCCAATACCCTACTGGTGAACATTTAGATTTTCCTAATCTCTTGTAATTATAAACGCTGCAAAGCAAAACCCTCGCATATAGGAACTGTGTAGGTACCAGGAACCATTTACCGCCAAAACCTGTTAAGCTTTGTGACTTCTCCATTTGTTTTATCTACTGTCTGGTGACCAGAAAAAAGAGCCTTTGTGCCTGTACCTTCTCCATGTGCCAAGGGAGCATCTTGTTTAAACTCAGCAAAAAGTCTTCAGGATTTTACAAATGAGAACATTAAGGCTTTACGGAGGAAGCACGTTGCCCAAGACTGATGAGTGCCAACGTTGAAATTCAAGCCAGGGCATGAGCTCTTATAACTATTTCCGTTATTTACTCTTTTAACGAGCAACGTCTGTCCACATTCCCTAGAGTTTGTCGCTTTCTCTTTCCTACTCCACACACATCCTCTGCCTCAGAAGTCCCAGAACCTAAGAGCGAGACATCTCTAGGCTTACTTGAGGCCACGACTCTTTTCTTCCCTGTAGTCGGCAGCGGGAAACGGTTCCAGGAAGCCATTTTCGCGCCCCACGCTCACAACTCCCCATGATCCCGTGCCCCGACCTCTAAGGCCTAGGCTACCTCAGGTACTCTCACCAAAAGCTCTACCCACCCTTCTACCTGGTCGCTCCCCGCCTCCCCGAACCCGAGGAAGTCCCGAGGGCGCTTCTTTACCCTGCTGCAGGAACGATGGCGTAGATATTCGAAGGATGCTGAGTTTCTTTAAGGCCTAAGCCACTGGCACCGCCGACCAGCCGGCGTCCGCCATTAGCTCTCAAAACAAAGCCCTTCCGCTGGCGCGCGGCAGAAAAGGTCCCCTACTCGCGCCTGAAGAATATATATATGTAATTTTTAAATACTCGTGTCTTGTTTCCACACCGCATTGAAAACTAAACTTACTTTCTGACCGTCACTTTTTCTAGAAGAAAAAAAAAGCAATACACTTTTTCAAAGTAGACATTAAAAAAAACACAAAACTTGAGTTCATCGGGCGTTTATATGGGCAGCCCCAAGGACCTGGCACGCCCACGAAGGCGGGGACCTCGCGGAGCCGGAAGCACCGAATGGGAACCAAAATGGCGGACCTTGATTCGCCTGAGAGGCTGTCAGGGGCGCCTCCGTTGCCTGAGGGAATGGGAGGAGGCCCCTACTCGGAAATCTCCACCGAGTTCATTTGCTCCCTGACAGAGCTGCAAGAATTGGAGGCTGTGTACGAACGGCTCTGCGGCGAGGAGGTGGGGGGCTGAGCCTCCTCTTTTCCGGGAGGATCCAGGGGCAGTGGGCGTAGGAGCCGTCAGTCCTGAGAAATCCGGACTGTGGGAAAGCTCGCTTCTTTGCCGGGGGAAACAAAAAGGCACCTACCCGAGAAGCGGAAGTATAGTTGGGTATTGGGGGGTGGGGAGGGGCTCTGTCATCTCTTCACTTGGTCAGAGGCCCCCAAGAGTGTTTTCCTTGCTATCTAAGCGATCTGGAGCCCCACTCCCAGTGATTGAGATCCCTGGCCCATGATCACTAGATTTCTCCGCGGGAGTATAAATTAGGTCGAGAGTATTTGCCAACTCACTTGGTTCGCAGAATAAGAATAAAGGCTCTCTTGCATTGGTTTAACAGTTTTAAAATGACGAAACGCTTTCACCTCGTTACCTCATGCAAACGAAGTCATTGCAATTAAACTTAAGCATTTTGAGTCTTCCTCTTGTGGGGAATGATTTGGAGGTGTAATTTTAGCATCTCGGTTAAATACACAAGTTTGTAGAAGATTGGCTTTTTAAGATCCTGGCACAACTGTCTAATCTTGGACAAGTTACTTTATCTGTTGGATCCTCTCTCAACTCCCCTGACATTGTGTCAAATGAGGGGCGTGGATTTTCTCTAAAATTCCTTTCAGCACATAACATTCTATCTCCTTTCTGCCTTTTCCGTGGCAACCTCATGCTGTCAATGAACTTTGGAATAGCAACAGTCTGGTTCATTTCCAATCACAACAAAGAGATCTAGGCTGATCTAAAACATTAACAACTTTTCCTCAACCCAAATTTTAAAGTAAGGTTGAGCTCAAAGGGCTGTTTCAGCCTGGGGGGAGGAGGGATCACTGATATTTTGCAACAACTCTAAAGCTATTGCCAATATGTTTTTCAGCAAGTTTCACTTTTTTTTTTTTTTTTTTTTCAGATTTATTTGCGGTTGTTTGTTTGCGGTTGTGCTTGCTGTCTGCTCTCTGTCTGTTCGGTTTAGTGCTGGTCTTCTCTTTTGGAGGCACCTTGAACCGAAACTGGGACCTCCCATGTGGAAGAGAGGTGCTCAATTGCTTGAGCTACCTCCACTCCCTGCTTCTTATGTCTCTCATTGTGTTTCCTTTTTGTGTCTCCTCGTTGCATCATCTTGTTACGTCAGCTCACTATCATGGCTCATCTTCTTTAGGAGGCAGTGGGAGCTGACCCTGGGACCTCCCATGTGGTAGACGGGCACCCAACTGCTTGAGCCACATCTGCTTCCTGCAAGTTGCACTTTTTGAAGTTCAGAATTCTTGGCCTGACACTCCCAAGCTCACATCCATTGAGTCAATCAACACTTTGGGGGAAAAAATTAATGAGATCTTACAGACAGAACAATATTAGCATTTGTCTTTGATATCTGTCTGGGGGAAGTTTCCCTCTGCATCCTAGAGTGCTATTTTAATAAAAATGGCTCTTCTTGAGCACCTACCATATGCCACATACTATGTTGAGCACTTTGTTCCTGTTTCCTTGTTTGACTAACACAATGATCCTGGGGTAGGTATCACCATTTACACATGAGCAACTGAAGCATAGGAAGGTTAGATAAATAGCTTGGCTTCTCAGTCTCTCTACTGACTGCACCAAGAAGAGATTTTTTTTTCTAACTCCCACTTTTAGAAGTTTTATTTCTTTAGCCAATGTATTTTTGATGTCTTTTTGTGATAGGCACTATGCTAATGATATTAAATATTCATTTCCTGCCTTTGTAGTGCTAGTCTCCTAGATGGAATAAAATTAAAAACATAAAGTACCAATAATTATGTAGTGTGATAAGCCCCAAAATAGAGTATTGTTTGTTAAAGTACTAGGGGAGCATAATGGAAAGAAGAAATCTGAAATGGGATTCATACCTTAGCTAAGTGGTTGGGTTAGAGAACACTTAATGCTCCTTCTGAGGACAAGATGTTCTGTGTTTCAGAAAGTGGTGGAGAGAGAGTTGGATGCTCTTTTGGAACATCAAAACACCATTGAAAGTAAGATGGTCACTCTCCACAGAATGGGGTGAGTCTGCGCATCTCAGGAAGAGCTATTGTAAATTCCACCGGGGTTTACTGAATAGGTTGTTATTTTTCCTAACTTTCTGTTATAAATTGCCAGTTGAGTTTGAAATGTAGAAGAGCATTACTTCAAGGTAAAGTGAATACTTAAGGATATATATAGTCCAGTGGTTCTGAAGATCTGTATAGTTCTTGGACAAGCATCACTAGTAAACTTGTTAGAAACAAAATTCTACGCCCCCCCCAGCCCCATGCCAAACCTACTGAATCAGAAACTCAGGCTGATTTTAATAAGCTCTCCTGATGCATGGCTCAAGATTGAGAACCACTGTTTTTATAGACTTTATGTATTTACTAGTTACAAAACTCTTCAGTCTCATCAAAAGAGAGATAGTATATTGTTTGTTCACTTAACAATTAGGAGAATCTGTTATCTAATTCTTTGTATCTATTAAAGGTGTCTTTAGTTGTTACCGAAATTAATTTTCGGGAGCAAATGTAGCTGAGTGGTTGAGCACCTGCCTCCCATGTACCAGGTCCTGGGTTCAATACCTAGTACCTCCTTTAAAAAAAAATTTAATTTTCTATTAAGTACAGATCTGAGTTTACAGTAAAAGGCTCTATTTAAAAATGCGTGTTTAGAAAGAACTGAGCTAAAGGTTGTGGGAAGACACAAAAGAAGTGGAAGACATAGTCTCCATCTGCAAAAATGTTTTCCATCTCTCACGCTCACCTTCTGCCCCAGTGGATATGTGTGTGCTAACAATGCCTGTTTCTAGACCCAACCTGCAGTTGATTGAAGGAGATGCAAAGCAGCTGGCTGGAATGATCACCTTTACTTGCAACCTAGCCGAGAATGTGTCCAGCAAAGTCCGTCAGCTTGACCTGGCCAAGGTAATTCCATTGAGCTCCCCCCCTTCCCAAATGGTGCCCTCATCTGTTTGCTCATTGTTTTTTTGCTGCTTGCTTTTGCTCGCGGCTGCTTGTTGACTTTCCTTTAGGAGGCACCAAGAACTGAACCCGAGACCTCCCATATGGGAGGCGGGTGCTGAAGTGCTTGAGCCCTATCCACTCCCTGCTTACTTGTTTTTGCTCGCTGTGTGCTCATTGTTTACTCATTATCTGCTCGCTGTTTTTGCTTGATGTCTGCTTGTTGTATGCTTGTTTATTTGTCTTCTTAGGAGGCGCTGGGAACTGAACCCGGGACCTCCCATACGGAGGTAGG
>PVKH010020982.1:0-14451 GCA_004027955.1 Chaetophractus vellerosus | reverse complement strand
TTCTAATTCATCTTATTGATAAAGGTGGCAATGAATTCTGAACCACTGAATTTTACATAATACATCTTTAAAAGAAAAGACAAAAGTCTTTCTCTAACACAATATATTATGAGCAAGAGGGATAAAATATGGCAGATATACTATACAATTTATTCATATTTGTGGTGTATTGCACACTGGAAGGAAGACTTTATAAATATTATCTCAAGTCATTAAATCTGCTCTCACAGTTGATTTTCCCAGCATCATCACCACCAATTTATAGAGAGGAAATCGAAGCATAAGTTTTATGTAACACTTATGCTCATAAAGTTAGTAATGAGTGATAGATGAAAGTCCAGGTTTCTCTAACTGCAATTCCCAAACTTTTATCCATTTCACAAAACAGATTCCAAAACTTCCAATACTGTCCCATTGCAACTTTTGTAGGAAATTCTTTATTCATCTCTCTTCAAGTCAAGAAATCTATAGATTTGTGGATTTCTGGTCAATGCAAATGCCTCCTTAAATTTTCTGAAGTTGTTCCATTAGAATTTTGAGCCTAAGGCTCAAAACCCAGTTTCCATAAGCAATGGATTCTAAGCTTACAAACAAGGAATCTGTTGTCTTTTTCTCAGACAGTGCCTCTAAGTGCAAAACAGATTGGTATTTCTTTTTAAACTCTTTCATTCATCAATTGACTCTTCCTGGAGAAGGTATTTGTGGGAATCTGAGATTACTTTATAAATCCCCAAAAGAGAAAGATTATGTTTGTAAACTAATCTATTTCTCTGGGTGTGATTCCCTTTGATGGCATCAAATTCATTTGAGGGGCTTTTAATTAGATTAGTTGATAACTTAATTAGATTTTTGGACTATAGCAGTGAGGCATGACTGAGGTTGAGTCTCCATCCCCTTGCTGGGTCTGATATAAAAGAACTCAAATGGACAGACATGGAAAAAAAGGGAAGGAATGGCCATGTTTGATTCAGCCATGTTAGAGGAAACATTGCAGTTTTGCCCGCAGCTCAGCTTCAAGCAGAGAAACCCTAAGAGACAAGCCGTATGCCAGCTTGCAGTTGAAATCAGGAAGAAAGCAGAGGAGCTCAGTTTGAGAGAGAAAGCCTGGAAGGAAAGATAGAAACCAGGCAGAGATCACCCACCATCTTGCTTCAACATGTAGCAACTAAATTTGGTGAGAAAGCACCTTAGGTTGTCTTGGGTTGGACTTTTCACAGCCTTGAAGCTGTGAACTTTTATTCCTAAAAAATATCCTGTATAAAAGCCAATACATTTATGGTACTTTGCATGAGAAGTCCTGTGGCAAACTAAAACAGTGTTAATTTCTAGATCTCTAGTTCTGTTATTATTATGATGTTTGGAACAGTGTCTGATAAAATTTTATTCCATTTAAACCTTTCTCCTCAGATCAATTTCAGGTAATCAGAACTGTAACACAAGAACAAAAAGTAGATGACTGGGGACTGCTAGTACAGGAGGCACTTTATTTTTCCTAATCCAGGTACGGGACTCTTCAAGTATCAGAATCATCTGCACCATAGTTTTCTGGATTAATAAAATTAAGAGCAATTTCTAATTTTATTGTGTTTAATATTATATTGATATATTGAGCTGTTTTGTTCAGCCAAATTAGTGCTGATGCAAAGTACCAGAAATTGGTTGGCTTTTATAAAAGGATGTTTATTTGGAGTAGAAGCTTACAATTACCAGACCATAAAGCATAAGTTACTTCCCTCACCAAAGTTTTTTTGCCACATGTTGGATCAAGATGACTGCAAGGGTTCAGCCTCTCTCTTCCTCTTAAGTCTCCGTGGTCCCAGCCTCTTCCAATATCAGCTGTAGGTTGGGATAAGTCTCGTCTCTCTCCCAGGGCTCGTTCCTCCCTGGGCTAAGCTGCTCTAGTTTCTCCACAAGGTCAACCATAGACTATCAGGCAAATGGCTCATCTCTCTTCCCAGGGCCTCTGCCATTTCTATGGAGCCATCTCCATTCCTCTACTCTTCCATGTTCTTCTTCTGTGTGCTTACTTCCCAGAGTTCCAGCAGCCAAAAACTCCAACTAACTCTGCCATGTAATTTTTTCTGTGAGTCCCCACCCACCAAGGGGGTGAGAACTCAAGGTCCTACTGTAGTAGTCCAATCAATGCCCTAATCATAATTTAATCAAGTAGAAGTGAAATCTCTGAAGATAATGCAATATAATTTGCTCAGAGGAACAGACCAGTTCACAAACATAAACCAATATCTATTTTTGAAATTCATGAATATTACCAAAGTGCTACACTCCATTTATAAGAACTCACAATTTTGACAAATCTAACTGGTGATGTCAAAGAATCAAACTTCCCAACTTTTAACTATATATTTCATGATTAATTTCAATTGCATGACTACTTTGAAGGGAGATAATTTATCGTGCAGAATATCTGCTTTTGTCCACTTCAAAAATAAACTTATATCTGTAATTTTAAATCCCTTTGGAGAGTATAACCTAACAATTTCATTGAGAAAATATGACTCTGCCTGAACTTCAGAAATCAATTTGCAGTTTTCTTTCATATGTTGAAATGTGAAGGAAAAGCTATTGAACTCTGTTGGGTTCTAACCCAACCATATGAAAATTCAACATTTCAAAAGAGAGTAAGTTTCTTTGCTGGGAATAAAGTCCCTTGGGGATGGATCTATCATGGTAGCATTTTCTATTAAAAACAGAATATTTAACATAGTATTTTATTTTCTCCATACTTAAGTTTGACACATTTGAAAAATGAGATTATAAAATAAACAAGTAAATTATAACATAAAATTGTAGAGAATATTAAGGCTTCATTAAACTATTAGGAATATGCTCAATGAACTTTTTATTCAAAGAAATGTGTATTGAGTTTTTAACCTAAAAGTGCTCTTAATATAATCTTTGAAGGGTTTACTTTTGAAAAACTAATATTTCACTAATTATTTTTGTTAAGGTATAAGAATGTTTTAGTTTTCATTATTTTTGTATGTTGATGTTTTCTTTCACACAGTTGAAATTAAATTGGTTAATAATTGATCTCTTTTGTTTTAATATAGATGTGCCATCACCTATATTCAAGGACATTTTATTTACTAGCTATTAAACACAAATATACAAAATTCAATCTGTTGTTTAGCACATAGGGAATTGTGTGACATTCATTGCTTTATGTAATCTTGTAAGTGTTATCTTGTAAGTGACAAAAATGTAGCAAATTTTAAGAATCTGAATTATTTCAATAAATAATTTGAACCTTAAGGTTATTTATTAAATTCAATTATTTAATGATACTTTAAAATGTACATGGAAAGTTCATTTTTTTACTTTATTTTTAAAAGAGCTTTAGATTACATAAAAGTTACATAGAAAATATAGAGGATTCCTAAATTCCCCACCTCCTCCCCCTCCCACACTTTTCCCCATAACAACATCTTTCATTAGTGTGGTACACTTGTTATAATTGATGGTTACATATTGAAGCATTGCTACTAAGCATCGTCTATAGTTTACATTATAGTTTACACTTTGCACTGCACAATTTTATAAGTTATGACAAAATGTATAATGCTGTATTCATCATTGCAATATCATGCCAAACAATTCCAATGTCCCCAAATTGTCCCATGTTACACCTGTTCTTCCCTCTCCCTCCCTCAGAACTTCTGTTGACCATTGTCTTTATATCAATGTTACAAGTTCTTCCATTACTAGAATAATAATAAGTCTACTTGAGTCCATAGTTGCATTCCTCCTTTATATTTGTTCATTCCACAATCTTGGGGATTTGGGGATGGTGATGCTCCCTCTCTTCCAATTTAGAGGGGTCTTAGATCCCATGGGGCAGATGGGTGGAACTGTCTTGCTTGCAGTTGTAGATATTCTCTCTTTTATGGGGTGGTGCTGTCCATCATCGTCCTTTAATTATGTGTCCTGGGTGCATCTGATGAACTGGAGAGTATATGTTGGTTACAACTCTGCAGAGATTCAGAGCTCAACTGGCATACAAACAGCTGAAAGATTTAAAACTCTTAGACATGTATTTAATGGATATAGTACTAATTATAGGTTCAAACAAATGGGGTAGAAAAACCATGTGAAAGAAAATTATAAATGAGTCTAACTCTGACACATTGGGGAGATCAGTTATCATATATTCCAAGGTAAGGCCCACCAATGGATGCTGATTTCTTGGAGTTGTCTGTCCTGTCTATAGTGTTTAAATGTCTCTAGAGGCCTCAGGTTCACCCCTGCTTGAGGCATTGTTTACTGTGGTAATCAGTGAGATCCTCCTGAGATGTTGTTAAGCATAATCTCTGGAGTGACTTCCCAATGCACTTTGAAATCTCTTAGTCATAACAACTCATTTGTATTTAATATTTTCCCATTTTATTCAAGATCTTTTACTAAATGCATTGCTAGTTAGCAATTGGTAATAATTCATTGGTGCCAGGAATGCTTATTCCTGAGAATCATGTCCCACATCAAGGTGGGCAGTAATGAGTTTATATGCTGAGTTCAGCTTAGAATGAGGCCACATTTGAGCAACAAGTAATCTTTCAGGAGGTAACTCTTAGGCAATATATATTACTAGGCTAAGTTTCAATTTCAACTAGAACAAGCATCAATATGAAGAGCCTGACAGGGAAATTCAATATTGTGTTGGTTATTCTATGGGTCTCCACCTGAGACAACACCCCATGACTATATTGTATTAGTCAGCCAAAGGGGTTGGTTTTAATAAAGGGTATTTATTTGGGGTAAAAGCTTACAGTCACAATGCCCTGAAGAGTCCAACTCAAGGTTACTTCCTTACCAAATTCTGTTGCCACAGGTTGAAGTAAGATGATGGGAGACATCTGTGAGGGTTTAACCTTCCTCTTCTTAAGGTTCCATGGTCCCAGCTTCTTCCTATCACAGCTGTAGGCTGGCATAAGGCTTGTCTCTCTTCCTGGGGCTTGTTTCCAGGCTCAGCTGCTCTGGTCTCTTCACAAGGTCAGCTGTAAAGTATCAAGCTCATCTCTCTTCCAAGGACTGCAGGATTCTCTGTGTATCTTCTCTGTGTATCTACTTCTGTGTTGAAGTCTATTTTATCAGCCCACCAAGGGGGTGGGGATTCAACCCTGTATGCCTTAATGACATGGTAGAATCAGAGCCCTAATCATAACATAATTTAATCAAAGACATCTCAACTGAATCTAATACAATCAAAGTGCATCACGCCCAGAGGAACAGACCAGTTTACAAACATAATCAATATTCCCCTTTTGGAATTCATAAATAATATCCAAACTGCCACACATATGAACATATTCATATAACATAGAGGCATGCTCCAGGTGTTCCTCTCCACATATATCCCCCCATCACCAGTGCCCCTCACCAGTGATCCTCTCTGCCACAGTTGCAACCCTTCTGCAATCCAAAACTTGCCCTAAAACAAAGCCAAGAAAATAATAGTAATAATAAAATATGTTAAAATTTTTAAAAATAATTTTTTATTGTGCCTTCCATCACCTTAAGATCTGTTATCTTTTATGTATACCAGCAATTTATCCTGTATTTTCTCCATTGTCTTATTTTTTTCCACTTTATTTTCCAAAAACTTTAGGTTACAGAAGAGTCACATAAGGGATTCACACATACCCCAACGCCCTCCCACACACACACACTCTTCTCTACCAATAAATCCAACATGAGTGTGGTACATTTGTTACAAATGATGAACAAATATTGAAACATTGTTACTGACCATGGCCAGTGGTTTACATTATGGTCTACCTTATGCACTATATACTTTTATATGTCCTGACAAAATGTATAATGACCTGTATCTGTCATTGCAAAATCATGCAGAATAGGCCTAATGCCCCCCAAATTCCTAATGTTCCATCGCCTCTTCCCTCCCCCTTCCCTTTGAACCTATGACAACCACTAAGTTTCAATTTTTGAAGAATAAGGTTCATAGATACATGCTTTAATATTGAAGGTTTGACACACTGGTCTGCTTTGTTTTATTAGGCACTGCTTATGTACTCTAGAGATATCCTTGCCCTTCTATTTGAGGATGTAGCAGGACTCACCAGGATCAGAGTTTAATAGTTTGTGTGTGTGTGGGACTCCAGCCACTGAGATAACACCCTATGCCAATATGAACAAATTCATATTCCATAGAAGCATGCCCCAGGTGCTCCCTTTCCCACATATCCCCCCCACACTGGTGATCCTCCCCTGCCATATTTGCTACAAAAAATATTCCCACAATTGTAATTTCAACCACAGATCTACACATCCCCAGAGTCCACCAGGTCCTTCCTCCAGTCCTACCCTCAGTTCAATGACTAGTCCATCCCAACTATCTACACTGCTTATCCTCACATTCTAGCACCATTGACCTTACTCACATCCCTACACCACCATCCCCCACCTTCACTGCCAAACCTTGTCATGGGTTTTGCCCATATTGAGCATGAACTCACTGTACTCTAATCCCTTTCTGTCTCCTAATAACCTAATTTTCAGACTATCTCTGTGAGTCTGCTCAATAGGCTTAGGTCATATCAGTGTGATCATGCAATATTTGTCCTTTAGAGATTGGCTTACTTCACTCAACATAAGGTCTTCAAGATTCATCCATGTTGTCATGGGTGTTCCTTCTTACAGCTGTGTAATATTTTTGCATATACCACATTTTTCTTATCCATTAATCTGTTGATGGACATCTGTGTTGCCTCAACTTTTGGCAATAGTGAATACTGCTGAGATGAATGTTGATCTGCATATATCTATTAGTGTCCCTCCTTTTAATTCTTCTAGATATAAACCCAGGAGTGGGATGGCTGGATCATATGGCAATTATATAGTTAGCTTCCTGAGAAATTGTCAAACTGTCCTCCACAAAGGCTACACCATTCTACATTCCCACCAGCAGTAGATGACAGTTCCTATTTTTCCACATCCTCTCCAACACTTGTAGTTCTCTGCTTTTTTAATAGCCACTGGTCTAATAGGTGTAAAATGATTTCTCATTGTAGTTTTGGTTTGAATTTCCCTAATAGCTAGTGCTGTTGAATATCTTTTCATGTGCTTTTTAGCCATCTCTATTTCCTCTTTGGAAAAGGGTTGATTCAAATCCCTTGCCCATATTTTTAATGGGTTGTTTGTCTTTCAGTTTTTGAGATGTAAGATTTCTTTATATATGCTTGATGTTAGGACCCTATTTACAAAAATTTTCTCCTATTGAGAAAGTTTGTCACTTTCTTGACAAACTCTGTTGAAGTACAAAAATTTTTAATTTTGAGGAGGTCACATTTGTCTATTTTTTCTTTTGTTGCTCATGCTCTGGGTGTAAGTTTTATGAAAACATTTCATACTACAAGATCTTGTTGATGGTTCCCTATATTATCTTATAGGTCTTGGCTCTTATAGTAGGTCTTTGATCCATATTGAATTAATTTTTGTAAAGGGCATGGAATGCTTATCCTTGTTCATTGTTTTGGATACAGATATCTACTACTCCAAACACCATTTGTTGAAGAGGCCATTCTATCCCAGGCGATTGGGTTTTGTAGCCTTGTCGAATATCAGTTGATCATATATATGCAATGATCTATATCAGAATTCTCAATTCAATTCCATTGGTCATTATGTCTATGCTTTTGCCAATACCATGTAGTTTTGCCACTGTAGCTTTGTAGTATGCTTTAAAGTCAGGTAGCATGATTCCTCCAATTTCATTTTTCAGTTTTAATATGTTTTGACCTTCTGGGGCCATTTGCCCTTCCAAATAAATTTCATAATTGGCTTTTCCAATTCAGTTAAAAAATGTTGTTTTAATTTTTATTGGGATTGTATTAAATCTATAAATCAATTTGGGCAGGACAGACATCGTAATGATGTTTTGTCTTCTAATCCATGAACACAGAATATTCTTCCATTTATTTTGTTCTTCTTTGATTTTCTTTAACAATGTTGTCTAGTTTTCTTTGTACAAGTCCTTTACATCTTTAGTTAAATTTATTCCTAGGTATTTGATTATTTTAGTTGCTATTGTAAATGGAATTTTTTCTTGATTTCTTCCTCAGACTGCTCATTACTATTGTACAAAATTGCTATAGAATTTTGCATGTTGATCTTATATCCTGCCCCTTTACTGAATGTATTTATCACTTCTAGAGGCTTTGTTGTAGATCATTCAGGGCTTTCTATGTATAGGATCATGTCACCTGCAAATAGTAAAATTATTACTCTTCCTTTCCAATTTGGATGTCTTTTATTTCTTTCTTTTTTTGTCTAAGTGCTTATAATGGTTTGACAGTTTTATGTAATTATGAATTCCAAAAATATAAATTGGATTATGCTTGTAAACTCATCTGTTCATCTGGGCATGATTGGTTTATGATTAGGGCGTTGACTGGGCTGCAGTGAGTAGGGCGTTGAGCCCCACCCCTCGGTGGGTGTGGTCTCAAGTTTAAAAAGCAAGACAGAGATTTAGAGAAGCAGATTTGAGAAGCAGTTCTGATGTTGGAGTGAGCCGTTCACCCGATAGTCTACAGCTGGCCTTGTGGAGAGACGCAACGCATAGAGAGCCTCATGGTCTACAGCTGAACTTGTGGAGGAAACAGAAGCTAAGCCCAGAGAGAAACAGCCCCAGGAACAGAGGAACCTGGAAATCTGAACCCTGGAGACATCGGCAGCTGTCTTGCTCCAACACGTGGACTTTGGTGAGGGAAGAACTTTATGCTTTGTGGCCTGTTAACTGTAAGCTTCTACCCCAAATAAATACCCTTTATAAAGACTGACCAATTTTGGTATATTTCAAAAGGCACCCCTGTGTCTGACTAATACAGTGCTTAAGCAAGTATTTCTATAAGAGGAGTGAGAATGGGCATATTTTTTTTGTTGTTCCAGATCTAATAGGGAAAGACTTTAGCATTTCACCATTGAGTATAATATTAGTTGTGAATTTTTCATAAACAATATCACATTGAGGAAATTTACTTTTAATCCTATCTTTTGAACTGTTTTTTTATCAAGAAAGGATGCTGTATTTTGTCAAATGCTTTTTCTGCATCAATAGAGATGATTATGTGATTTTTTTCTCTTTCTATCTATTAATGTGGTGTATTATACTGATTAATTTTCTTATGTTTAAGCATCCTTGAAAACCAGGAATTAAACCCATTTGATCATGGTGTATCATTTGTTTGATGTATTGTTGAATATGATTACCAATTATTTAGTGGAGGATTTTAGCATCTGATTTCATTAGTGAGACTGGCGTCTACTATTCTTTTCTGGTGCCATCTATATGTGGCTTTGGTATTAGGGTAGTGTTTGCATCATAGAATGACTTAGGCAATATTCCCTCTATCTGTTATCTTTTTATGTATCTTTATGATTTCTTCAGTATGTTCCCCCAGTGTCTTCTTAATAACATTTATATCTTACTTCACTTCATTAAATTGATTCATGATATTTGTTTGTACATCCTTGATTAGTTGTTTCAAAATCTGCATCTCCTCCTATTTTTCAGTTTGTTCATTAGACTGGGTCATGTCTTACAGCTTCTTAGTATGGCTTGTAATTTTTTACTGGTTTCTAGGCTTCTGTTTATGTTGATGATCTTACTCAGATGGAGAGTTTCTCTTTCTACTCTAGGGTTTTATTTTGTTTTTGTGTTGTGTTAAGTGTCCTCTTTGACCCTGGTTTCCATTTATTCTACAGCCTTTAGTTGTCTGTGTTTCCTTGAAAAAATATTAAGACCATAGTAAAAGAAAGAAACAAGAAGAGAACAAGAATTTTAAATATGGAAAAGAACCAGAAAGAAAAGGAAAAAAGGAATCAGGGTGAAAAATCATGAAAAATAAAAAGGTTTAAAAATTTAAAATTGTGGAATAAAAAAGAAAGAAACAGGAAAGATAGTATAAAATAAAAGTCTAAAAAGATAACGGGAACCAGCTGTGGCTCAATTGGTAGAGCCCTGGTTTGCCACATGGGAGGCCCCAGTTTCAGTTCCTGGGGCCTCCTCGAGAGGGCAGGCCGCCTCGAGAAGGCAAGCCACCATGGGCAGGGCAAGCCACCACGGGTAGGGCAGGCCGCTGCCACGTGGGGGCTGACTTGGCAGGATGCTGCAGTAGGGGGAGACAAGCAGACACAGAAGAATGCAAGAGCAATGAACACATCAAGAACAAGCAGCAAGGGTGGGATATATAAATAAATAAATAATAAATATTTAAAAAATAAATAAATAAAAATAAAAATAAAAAGATAAGATTGAAAATGAGGACAAAGCAAGAGAAGGTGGAATGAAAGAAAAGCAGTGAAAGAGGGAAAATTAAAGAAAGAAAATAAATAAACTAAGGAGAAAAGAGAGAGAAAAAAAGAAAAAGAAACAATACCAAATAAAACAAACAAACAAATAGGCTTCCCTCTCTGTCTACTAGCAACCATCTCAGGCTGCCAGTGCTAATCAATCAGTCACCTTGCAGCCTGTCTTCCACAGGCAAGGTACTTGAGTGTAGAGAAAAGAAAAAAAAATTAATAAAAAACGAAAAATAACAAATGAAATAAACAAAAACAAACCTCAAATTTTCCTGTCCTAAAGCTGCTTGTCCTTCTACTTCTGCTCCCTGCAGCTCCTGGGGTGCCTCTCCTGAACTCTTTTATCCCTGGGGCCAGTTAGGCTTCCTTTTATAAAGGAGATAACAGGGCTTGAATCCAGGACCTCACATATGTGAAACAGGAGTTTAACCACTGTGCTAACTTGCTCTACTGGTTAGGTTAGGATTCTGAAGGCTTCTGAAGGCTTGTTATCTCCTCTGTCAACCCTTTTTACCTCAGGCCAGATAGGCTTCTCTTGTTTTGCTGGTTGCTTTTCCAGGCTTCCCACTCTCCAGGGCTGTTAGGCACCTGTCCTACATTGAAATTTTAATATGCACATTAGTACTTTGTATTCATCTAAATCATTGGGATTAGCAAGTCCAATTTTCATAGGGCAGACCACAAGATGAGAACGACTATGAAAGTGGTGATAAATTGCCCAGGAATAGCAGTCTGGCAAGGTAAAAGTTGAGATAGAACTTTTTCTTTCCCACTGCTGAAATCCTCAGTTTTCTCTTACAATGCCTCTTACTGATTGGGTGAAGAGATTCCTCTCATTGCCGATAACAATCTCCTTTTTTGATTTTAGACGTATTCAGCCATAGATGAAATCAAATAAGGATTTCAATCCATCTACTATACCCTCACAGTTACAGTCAGGCCATTGCTTGCTTGACCAAATTACTTGTACCAGGACTAAGCCAAGTTGACACATTAAATTAGTCATCACAGTCTACCCCTTGTCCACTTGGCGCTGATACACATCTCCCTAAAGCATACTTACTCTAAATAAAGACAATAACATAGTCATACATTTCTCTAACATAATTCAACTATCCTAAATGCAAACATAAATGCACTAAGCTTTTCCAAAGAAGAGGAAGCAAGTCATTGGTGATTAATTAAATATTATGGTGTTTGCATTTGCTAGGCTTCCAAAATGAAATATAATAGAAATGGCTTGGTTTTTTTACAATGGGAATATATTTGCTTGCAAGCTTACAGTTCTGAGGCTATGAAGGGTTTCCTGAATTCTAGAAAAACTCTTCTTTACCTCCGTTGTGTAGTTGCTGTCATACTTCCTCTTGATAAGATTAATCACCCTTGCTAGTACAGTAACTCCATTCTTTGCCTGTTGAGGCATGAGGATACCAAAGTGGACTGGTAGCAGTCTTAACTTCCAGTTCAATGGAATCACTGTTGTTTCTCCTGATGGAAGCACTTCTCCTTTTTGAACTTAAGTCCTATGAAATAACAGAGTTTAAATTCCTGGGAACAGGAAGCAAATTTTTTCTAGTGGCAAACAAGGGAAATAGTGAGTGATGCTACTCCCATATCCACCCCTTGATTCTTGGACCTATGAATCCTGGCTATGGGAGAAACACCACCATAGAGTAGACACTGATTTAGATCATATACAGCAACTTGGAGAGCATTGTCCCAGCCCTATACGGTACTGACAAACAGTAGGTTCTGTAATTGAGTACTCAAAAGGTCATTCCATCTTTATGCAGATGGATAAAGATGCATAAAGATGGTGGGGAACATAGTAAGACCAGTGAATCCCATGAGCATGTGCCCATTCTCACACTTCATTTCTCATGAAGTGGGTTTCCTGATCAGAAGCAATGTTGTGTGGAATACAATGATGTTGGATAAGGCATTCTGAAGACCATGGATGTTAGTTTTGGCAAAAGAATTATGTGTAGGGAAGAAAAATCCATATCCAGAGTATGTGTTTCTTCTAATAATAACAACAAAAAACCAATCCTTCCATAATGGAAGTGGTCCAGTGTGATCACTGTGGCAACAGGTAACAAGCTGATTACCTAAAGGATTGGCGACATATCAGGGACTTAGTGTTGGATTAGGCAGCTGGCAGATTGGACACTCAGCTGTGTCTTTAACCAGGATGGCCTTGGTGAGTAGAAGTCCATGTTGCTGTACCCATTCATAGCCTCCATCTCTATCACCACTGCCAACTTAATTATATAAATATTAAGAGATTTTTTAAAATAGAAATTGGCTCACCTGTTTGTGGGAATTGGCTAATTCAAATTGTGTGTAGCTGGCAACAGGTTGGAAATCTGATGAAGGTGATGTTGAATTCTCCAGGAGAAGTTGACTTGCTGAAGTACAACTAGAATTTTTTTCTGACTGCTGAAAAAATTCCTTCTTCTAGCTTAAAGCCTTCAACAGATTGGATGAGAAGAATCCTCTCATTGTTGATACAATCTCCTTTGTTGACTGTGTATATAATCAATCATAGATGTAATTAACAGACCAATGATTTAAATATATCATATGGAATACATTTATAGTACCAATCAAACCAATGTGTGCTTGACCAAACACTTGCACAACGACTTAGCCAGGTTGGCAATTGAAATTAGCCATAACAATTATCAATTATTTTCTTCAAGTTGTGAAACATTCAGCCTTTGATTTCAGACAAAAAAAAATTAGAGTTTTAGTTTAGATTTTTTTTGCAAAGGAATGTTAGTTACTGAACAATAATTATGATTTGTTTAGACATAAAGTAAAAATCAAGTGTTCGTACTGATAAGTTGCAAAGAATATGCAATCCCCATTGTTTTGTGAGAAGAGGTATGTAAAATAGAGGTTCTTCCTACTAATGCCCTTGATTTGAATCAATTAGTAACAGTTGCTTTATTTTAGAAACATGAACTGAAGAATAAGTTCACCAACTTTGACTACTTACATTTTGTAGAAACTATGAAAAATACAAGTGAAATAGGAAATGAGACTTTGGTATATGGAAATGAAAAGCTGAATCGGAGATCATCTGTCACATTTCTTGTCAGTAAAGACAAAGCAAAATGTAGGAAATATTATGAGATACAAATCACAGAAATGCATATAACTGAAAAATGGGTAGGTGTATGTTTTTTTATCCTATTACTTTGACTTTGAGAATATGAGTAGATACTCCACATCATTACTCCATATTCCATAGATGGTCTAAGATTGTCATTTGCATTTTTACATGCCTTTCTTTTAATGAAATGGTCAGGAATATTTCAGAATTCATATTCATATTCCACACAATGTATTTTCATTAAAATGTGTTATTTCTTTCCTGATTTAATATTTATTTAAGTCAATTACATTTTTAGAATGCCAATTTCATAAGGCTCAAGATAAGTATAAAAATTCAACTCTGACACATATTTTGCCTCTAACCTTTTCAAATAAGTTTAGAAATACTTTTCTAAACAGTAGATTTTCTCTGACACTCTTCAACTGTTATACATTTTGAGAGAATATGGATTTTAGACATTTATTTCTGCCACACATTGCAAGTGAACATAAAGACTTACAAAGCATTATGGATGATTATCTTGGTAATACATATCCAAAAATAAATATGAATTTATATTAAGGAAAGCTGTATTACCAGGAGTCTTAAAGACATAGAGGATGATATTATTTGGTGATACATGTGCTTGATGAGTCTATGAGGAAAATTTATTTAGAAGAATCTTACTTTATTATGTGAAAAGATGTTACCCAATATATTTTGTATATTTTAAAAGTGGTGATTATATTATTCAGCCAAGGGGTGCTGATGCAAAATGCCAAAAATCAGTTGGTTTTTATAAAGTGTATTTATTTGGGGTAGAAGCTTACAGTTACCAGGCCATAAAGCATAAGTTACTTCCCTTACCAAAGTCTGTTGCAACATGTTGGAGCAAGATGGTTGCCAGCGCCTGCAAAGGTTCAGCTTCCTTCTTCCTCTTAGGGCTTTGTGGTCCCAGCTTCTTCCAATATCAGCTGTAGGCTGGGACAAGCCTCCTCTCTCTCCCAGGGCTCTTC
>PVKH010020981.1:0-14458 GCA_004027955.1 Chaetophractus vellerosus | reverse complement strand
AGCTATAAATACTCCCTCTCAGCATTGCCTTCACTGCTTCCCATAAGTTTTGGTGTGTTATTTCATTTTCATTCACCTCAAGTTCCTAATTTTGCATCTGATTTCCTCTTTAACCCATTGGTTTTTTAAGATTATGTTGTTTAATTTCCACCTAGTTATGAATTTTCCATTTCTCCCTCTGCTTTTGATTTCTAGCTTCATTCTGATATGGTTAAAGAATATACATGGTATGAATTCAATATTTTTGAATTTATTGAGACTTGTTTTGTTATCCAACATATGCTCACTCTTGGAGAACAATCCATGTACACTCAAGAAGAATGTGTATTCCTTTTTTCATTGAGTGCAGTGTCTATATACATCTTTTAGGTCTAGTTGGTTTAGTATATCATTCAAGTCCTCAACTTCCTTATTGATCTTCTGATTAGATGTTCTATCCAATATTGAAAGTGGTATGTTAATGTCTCCTCCTATTATTGTGGAACCATCAGTTTCTCCCTTCCAATCTGTCATGTTTGCTTCAAATAGTTTGGGGCTCTGCTGTTAGGTACATATATATTTATAATTGTTACATCTTTCTGTTGAATTGTCCCCTTTATCAGTATATAATGAGCATGTTTGTCCCTTGTAACTGTTTCTTACCTAAAGTCTATTTTATCCGATATTAGTACAGCCACCCCAGCTCTCTTTTGGTTACTACTTGCAGGGTATATAATTTTTCCCATCTTTTAACCATTAATCTACTTGTATCTTTGACTTTAAGGAGAGTCTCTTGCAGACAACATATTGTTAGGTCATGCTTTTTTATCCATTCTGAAAATCTCTGACTTTTGACTGGAACAGTTACTCCATTTACAGTTAAAGTCACTACTCATAATACAGGTCTTTCTTCTGCTATTTTGCTCTTTAGACCTTCTAAGTCTTATGCCTTTTTTTTTTGGTCCCTTAAAGCCTACTTTCATATTTAGTTGTTTCATTGTATTGTACCGTATTGAGTTCCTTCTCATTTCTGTCTACACATAGTTCTCATCTGTTTTCCTTGTGCTTATCATAGGGTTAAAATTTAACATCCTAATTATATAACAGTTAAATTTGGTTTGATACTAACTTAACTTCAATAGCATGCGCATATACTTGTCCTGTACCCCTTTGTTGTGCTTGTTACCACTTATATTTTTATATATTATATGTCCAAAAGCCTGGATTTATCATTACTTTTTTTTTTTTTTTAAGTACCGGGCCCGGGAATTGAACCCAGAACTCGTATGTGGGAAATGGGCACTCAACCATGGAGCCACATTGGCTCCCCTGAGTTGGTTTTTCATTTGTTTACTTGTTTTTTATTTTGTTTTTAGGAGGCACCAAACCTGGGACCTCCCACGTGGGAAGCAGGCAGTCAGCCACTTGAGCCACACCTGCTCCCCTATCATTGCTTTTTATGCCTTTGCATTTTAGCACCTGTATGAAGTGGGAAATGGAGTTACATACCAAATAATGCAATACAAAAATACTGGCATTTATAATTACCTAAATGGTTACCTTTACCTAAGGTCTTTATTTCATTATGTTGCATTGAACTGCTGTCCAGTGTACTTTCCTTTCAGTCTAAAGAGCCCCCTTTAGCATAGTTTCTAGGGTGGTCTAGTGGTGATGAATTCCCTCAGCATTTGTTCATCTGAGAATGTCTTCATCTCTCCCTCAATTTTGAAAAAAGAATTTCGCTGGATATTAAATTCTTGGCTGGCAGTTGTTTTCCCTCAGTACTGTAAGTATTTCTAGCCACTGCCTTCTTGCTTCCATGGTTTCTGGCAAGAAATTGTCACTCAGTCTAATTGGGACTCCCTTGTATATAACGTGTTGCTTTCTCTTGCAGCTTTCAGAACTCTCTCCTTGCCTTTTGCATTGATAATGTAATCAGTATATAATGGGGTATGTTTGTTTATCCTGTTTGGTGTTTTCAGAGTTTCTTGGATGTGCATGTTCACGTCTTTTGCTAAGTGTGGGAACTTCTCTGTCATTATTTCTTTGACTATTTCTTCTGCCCCTTTCTCTCTTTCTTCTCCTTCAAGGACTCTTATAACATGTTCATTGGTGTGCTTGATGGTGTCCCATAGATGCCTTAGGCTATTTTCCCTTTTAATATTTATTTTTTTCTTTCTGCTACTCAGCCTAACTCATTTCAAGTGTCTTGTCTTCTAGTTCATTGTCTCTTTCCTCTGCCAGCTCCAATATACTCTTGAAACCCTCCTGGGCATTTTTCATTTCAGTTATTGTGGTCTTCTAGTCCAGTAGTTCTGTTTGGTTCCTTTTTAAAATTTCTATTTTCTTAGACTCTCATATTATTCATTCATTTTTTTCCATATATTCTTTAGTTCTTTTTCTGTACTTTCCTGTATCTCCTTGAGCATTTTTCAGATCAATTTTTTAAAGACTTTGTTTGGTATGCCCACTTTCTCATCTTCATTGGTGTTTTCTCTGTTTTTATCCTCTTCCTTTGAATGGGCCCATCCTTTTCCTGTTTCTTTGTTTGTCTATATGCTTTTGTTTTAATATTTTAAAATGTTAACTTGGATTTATTCCTGGGATGTTTGTTCCCTGGTTTTACAAGTAGCTGATGATAAAACAGAGATTTTCTTGAGCTTCAGCCCTCCTATCAGGAAGGTCTGCCCAAGGCGAAAGCACTGGGCCTCTGTGTTGTCCTGGGCTTTTGCTTCTTAGTTGTTTAGTAGTTCCCCTGTTAACAGGAGTTTAGTTGTCTCCTCTCTTTCCAGGGGACAAATCTCCCTCTCTTGAATATCTGAAGCTGGCAGGCCTTTGTCCCAAACTAACTAACTACCTCTATAGTTTTTAACACTCATTTCTTTGTCCCAAACTGCTTTTGCCTGGATGTGGGTTACTCCTGAGAAGACCTTCCCAATTTGGTCTTTCCCAGTCAAATCAGGGCCAAAGACCCATGAAGGGGGTACAGACTGCCTTCTGAGGGCCCTCATAAGGGGGTCAGAAGGGCACCAAAAAGTTCTCTGATGGCTCCCATAGCTAAGCTTTCCTGTCTTGCCCAGCAGATGCAGCCCTTCAGCTAACTTTCCCCCGCAGCCCTGTGGAAGCCCTGCATCTTTAAATCTCCATCTCCTCTGCCCCTGTCTAGGGAGGGTTGAAACAGTGGGGCAGAGTTGAAACAATGGCTGCCACAACCTTTGTTGAAACAGTAGTTGCCCTCAGAGCCGGGACCCATCAATCTGAACACACTAACCAAAAGCCATGATCTGTGATCGGCTGTGCACACCCCAGTTCTTGGGGCAGATGATTTTTATGTCTGTTCCTGTCACCAGTTGCTAGCTCAGGACCGGACCCTGCAGCAACCTGCCCCAGAGTGGGTGAAGGGCACCAGTAGCAGCCATGCAGAGAGAACAGTTTATAGTTCTTCACTGTAATTCATTAACCTCTTTCTCTGCTCTTCCCTGGATGCTGTACAGTGTTCTTCTGGCCTCTGGAGTTTCAAAATTGATATTTCCTGCCTGTTTAATAGTCGTTTTGGTGGAAGGACTGTGTCCTTTATCTCCCTACTCTGCCATTCTCCTGTAAGTCCTCTTGGAATATATTTACTTATATAAAAAGATCCTTTAGGCTAAGAGGAAAATTTTGCTAAAATCTAGACAAATTTAGCAGTATTACATATATTTATTGATAAAATTTGAAAGAAAATTTGCCTTCCTTTCATTATTGCAAGTGTTTAACACTTTATGTTTTATTTTTTACTGGAGTGTCAATCATTTACCCAAGTTTTAGGGGTTGAACCAGTTTGTGTGGTTCTGTGGGAATAGAAAAACAAAGATTGAGAGGGTGATGAATAATGGCAAAGTAAAAGTAGGTGGGAATGATAACACCTTCAACCAAAACATACAAGAGAAAATTAAGATAGAGCCAGAATGTTATTTTAGTATAAAATTTGAAACATGTAGAAGCATATTTATCTCTGCCTATACTTGAGTTGTCCTTTTTCCTTATCTTCTTTCCTGTCTCTACCAGCTTCCGCCCTGACTCATCTCTACCTCTAAAAATATTATCACATTTTTCTATGGAGTCTTCTTTAGTCTCATCAATTCCTTTTTTAACTTCTGCAGTAATTAGTTTGTCATGCTTTTAACACATATTCATGCAGTTCAACTAAGATTAAAAATCAGAAAAAGAAGTAATTGCAGTACAGAGTATAACAATAGATGTTTATACAGCAAAGAGATGAGAGTAAGAGTCAACCAAGTTAACGTTTCCCAGTCTGTGACAGTATTGTCTGTCAGAGTCATGTGGCTGCTCCTGGATCAGTGATGGCTGATGAATCTTAAAGGTTTCTGATTGATCTTGGGGTCCATTTGTGATATTTCTTTGAGCAGAAAAGAGTGGATCAGTTTGTTAAATGACATGGAAATGCTTTATCTGTGTTTTTCTGTAATAAAAGAGTGCAATAATTTTTTTTAAGTGTCAACCAAGTTAGTAAAGGGCCTCCTGATGAGATGATGTCTAATAGAGACTAGGTTTAAAAGTTGAATAAAAGTTTCAAATTTCAGGTTGAGGACTAGACCCATGCCTGTTAATAATGTCTTAGTGTAATCATGAGGTCTTTCACAATCAAAAACACAGAAATTGAGTGAATATTTTCTTTCTTCTCCTAGGGATACTACATCATTACATACATTGGGTGCCTTGGGGGATAAGGGCTTAATTTAGTCATAGAATCCAGTTGAGTAAGGCTTGGTGGGTTGCAATTTTTAAAAATCTTTAACCTTCTTTAGAAGCAGCAAGGTTTAGTAAAATGACCAGTTTGGCTAGATGGTAAGTGCCTGGATTCCAGTCCCAGCTGTATTGCTAGAAATTAATGTGACCTTGAGCAAATCATTTAACTTCTCTATTATGTATATTTGTAAAAGGAAGTGTTGAACTAGATTTCTAGAAACCTTTTCAGTCTTTAGGTCTAATCTTTACAATAATTTTTAATGACAGAAAAAAAAATCCAGGATCTAGATGAAAACAAAAGAAAACAAAAAGAGCTTTAGTGGGGGCTATAAGAGAACACTTAAATAAGTTAATCTGAAGTTTACCTGGAAAAATATATATAAATTTAACATCATTTGAGTAAAAATCTCAAAAGATTTTCAGCTAATATCCTTGTTACTTTGTTCACCATAGGAATATATGTGTGAGATACATCATATAGCAATTTCATTTCAAAAAGTGTCATCACCTTCCAATTTTTATTTAGTAAGGGTATCTATTACCCTCACTAAAACCTGGTTATTATCAGATTTTGCTGAACTAAAAGGTCAATAGTGGTATCTCATTTAAAAATACGTATGTGTATATGTGTGTGCATATATATATATATATATATATTTTTTTTTTTTAAGGAGGTACCAGGGATTCATACATGTGAAACAGGTGCTCAACCACTGAACTACACCTGCTCTCCCTTTTCTTTTCTTTTTATATATTTTTATTAGAGAAGTTGTGAACTTACCAAACAATCATGCATAATGTGCAGAATTCCCATATAACACCCTCCACCAACATCCTGCATTATTGTGGAATATTTATTACAGATTATGAAAGAGCATCATTATACTATTACCACTAACTATGGTCCATAGAGTACATTTGGTATAGTTTTTCCATACCCCCCATATTAACACTATATATTAGTATTGTACATTTGTTATAGTTCATGAGAGAACGCTCTCATATTTGTACTGTTAACCACAGTCCATCTTCAACCACATGGTTTACTATGTTATATAGTCCCATGCCTTGTACAGTGTATCCAAAGTGTACACTCAGTGGTTCTCACTTTCATCATAGAATTGTGCAGTCATCGCCTTAGTAATTTTTTGAATGTTTTCCTTAGTCCAAAAGAAAAAATCCCATACCCCCCATTTATTGACCCTTCGTGTTGATGTGGTACCTTCTTTGACGTTGATGCAAGAATATTACAATATCGTTGTTAACTATAGTCCATAAGTTACATTAATTGAATTTTCCCCATATATCACCATATTCTTACCACCTTGTAATAATGATATACATTTTTTTCTAGTTCATAGAAGAACGTTCTTGTATTTTTACTGTTAACTACAATCCTTATCCACCTCCAGTTTCAATATGTTATTCAGTTCATAGATTATTTTCTAGCTTTCTTTCAATTAGCATTTACATTCCTAGAGTACCCCTTTCAGCCACAATCCCATTTATAAACCAGCTGTGTTAGTTATATTCACTATAATGTGAGTATCTCATTTTTTAATTGGCATTTAACTGGAAGTGAAGCTGAGCCTAGAAATATACCCCAACTTAGGAGAATTTAATATATTATAATGTAGTACATCATTTCAATGGAGAAAAATATGGGTACTTCTATAAATGCTAGTGAGTTATCTGATCAGTAATTTGAAAAAAAAAGTTGAACTTTAACTTTATGCCAAAGTTAAAGTTATGTTAAAGTTTAACTTTAATTCTTTATGCCAAATTAAAGTCCAACTAGAGCCATAATTTAAATGTAAAATGTGACTCCATTAAAAAGAAAAAGGCTCCATAAAAGTTCTGGGAAAAAATGAGTGTATTTGAAAACATAACAGTAGAGAGACTTCTCGTTGACCAAGAAGCTAGTAGTGTCTTTACTGGCCTCTCCACCATGCCCTTCCAGTGCATTTGTGGAGCTGGCCTGTGCTTCCATTTTGGGTACCTGGCCTGACCCAGAGGGAGCAGAGTAACCTCCATGCTCATACTGGGGTGCCTGTATGTCTGTGTCAATCTAGTGGTGGCAGCCTGAAAAACTGGACCAGGAGACTCTTGTCTGGATTGCCCTCCCAGAATTGCCTTGTAGGCAGAAGCAGTTTATGGACAGCTAAAGCAGTGTAAGACACAATTAAATTGAAGCAATCTGGGGCAAAGGATTACCAGTTTAAAGTCATACAATAATGTACCCAGGACAGAGAAATGTTCAGATTCCTGTAAATGGTAATTTCCAAGGCCCTGAATGAGTGCAAGCCCAGGACAAGACACAGGTCCAGAAAAGATAGAGAGGACCTTGCACTTCACTTTCACCTTAGGCAAATCTTTTTGATAGCTGGGCTAAACTCTGAAGGAGAGCACCAGCCAACGCAGAGCCAGTTTGCAAAGAATGTGAAAGGTGTTTGATTTTGTTAGCACTAGGCACTCAAGGAAATCTCTATCATGTCTCTGGGTGGAAACAAATTTAAGGAATAGACAGCTCAGGGACTTGATCCCAGGCATAACACTTTTTTTTTTAAACTTTATTTTTAAAGAAGTTTTAGACTACAGAAAAGTTACATTGCAAATATGGGAACTCCCATATAACCCACCCTCTCCCCCTCCCACATCTTCACCTATTAATAACATTTTATATTAGTGTGGTACATTTGTTACAATTGATGAACACATATTGAAGCATTGCTACTAACCATGGTCAGTAGTTTACATTATGGTTTATACTTTGCACTGTACAATTTTATAGGTTTTGATAAAATGTATAATGGCCTGTATCCATCATTGCAATATCATGCAAAGAAAAAATGCCCCATATTCTACCTATTCTTCCCTCATCCTTCCTTCAGAACCTCTGGTAACCACTATCTTTATATCAATGTTACACGTTCTTCCATTACTACAATAATGATGAGTCTACTTTGGTCCATGGTTAGCAGCACTTTTTTTTAAGCTGTTTTATTGAGATATAGTCACATACCATACAATCTATCCAAAGTGTACAAGCAAAGACATAAAACTTTAAAATAATAAAATGTGCAGTGTGCAACAAAAGATTACAAGACAGACAAACAGGAAATAATGGCCCATTCAAAGGAACAAGAAAAAATCCAGGAACTATCAATGAAGATCAGACTTTGGGCATCCTGTACAAAGAATTTTGAAAAATCATCTTTATTATGATCAAAGAGATAAGAAAAACACAGAAAGAATAAAAGGATATCAGGAAAACAATAAATGAACAATATAAGAATCTCAATAAAGACATAGAAATTTTAAAAAGGAGCCAATAGAACTCCATGAGTTGAAGACCACAATAGCCAAAATGAGAAATTCTTTGGAGGATATCAACAGCAGAGTGGAGTTGACAGAAGAAAGAATCAATAAACTCGAAGAGAAGACAATTGAAATTATTTAGGTTGTGTAGAATGAAAAAGTGAAAAAAAAATGAACAGAGCTTAAGGGAGCCATAAAACACCATTGAGTTTACCAATGTACACATTATAAGAGTCCCAGAAGTAAAACAGAGAGAAAAGAACAGAAGAAATAATCCAAGAAATAATGGCAGAAACCTTCCCAAATTTTATGAAAGACATCAATATGCACATTCAAGAAGCTCAACTAACACCAAATAGGATAAATACAAAGAGAAACCTATCCAGACACATAGTAGTCAAACTCTCAAATGCCAAGGACAAAGAGAGTATTTGGAAAGCTGCAAGAGAAAAACAGCATGTCATATGCAGGAGCCCCAGTAAGATTAAATATGATTTCTTAAAAGAACCCATGGAGGCAAGAAGGCAGTGGGATGAAATATTTAAAATACTGAAAGAAAACAGGTGCCATCTAAGAATTTTATATTCAGTAAGACTGTTTCAAAAATGAGGGAAAGACTAAGACATTACTAAGCAAACAAAGGCTGAGGGGAAGTTCATTACCTCGAGACCTCCCCACAAGAAATGTTAGAGGGAGTTTTTCAGACTGAAAGGAAAGGACACTAGATAGTAGATTGAAGTGGCATAAAGAAATAAGGGTCTCCAGTAAAGGTTCTAAAATGCAAATGCATAAAAAAGGAATGAAAAAAAATGTATGGTTTTGGACATAATGTATAGATATAATTTATAAAAATACAACAAAAAAGTGGGACAGAAGGTTATATGAACAGTGTTATTATTGAGATTAAGTTGGTATTATATTAAACCATGATTATTATAGATTTAGAATGTTTAATTCAAGCCCAATGGTTGCCACAAAGAAAATATATGAAAAATATATAGAGGAGGAAGTGGGCAGGGACTCAAAATAGCATATTACAAAAATAAGGGGCCCAGAATGTAGAGCTGGTGGTGCCTGACAGCACGTCTGATGCTGAGTTGGGTGGGGTACAGAGTAGGGTGTGATGGTCAGGGGTGGTGGGAGAAGGAGGAGGCAGCAAATTACGTATAAGTGGCTCTGAAACAGGACGCAAAACCTAAATTCCAGGAAGGTAAGTGACTGCTATGCTTTCATGGGCCTCTGTTTTATGAAGTAAAGTGTGTAAAGGTTGCCACAAAGGACAAGCAAATGAAATACTTTATACATTACAGTGGGTGAAATAAAAACTGGGGTAAATGGATTCTGCAGAGTACTCAACTACATGGACACCAATCTGCAGAAAAAGCGAGAACTTCAAGTAGCCAATCAGGAACAATATACATAGGGGAAGATGAGAGGGGCTGCCCAAGGAAAGAAGATGTTTGGTCTGCAACAGAAAAATGTTGAAGTGAAAACAAAAAAGAATAAACAGAAAACACCTGGAAATGGAGATGGTGGCAGTACGAGATACCTCAGCTTCCTCAAAAGAAAGGGACCTAAGTAGATCCTACTGTTGAAAATGAGGAAACATTCATGAACAGAGTTGAAGTTGAACTAGATTCCTGAAGAACTAAAACCATGGCTTATTGATGACTGGAACTTAATTACCAGGTAAAAACATTCCTTTATTTTCCTGCCAAGAAGAACGTGGATTCCATTCTAGACAATTATGCAAATTATAAGAAATGTTGAATAAACACAGATAATGAGGAATATGCTGTTAATGAAGTTGTGGCAGGGATTAAAAAAATACTTCAGTTTAATGTTGAGCACTCAGCTACTCTACAAACCTGAGGGACCACAGTATGCTGAAAGTCTTGCAGATCACTCATGTACCCATGTCCCAGGTATATGGAGTACCACACCTATTGAGATTATTTGTATGAATTGAAGCAATGTTGGCCTATACACCTCTGGATGAGAAGAGCCTTACTTTATTACTGAGCTCTCTTTACGATTTCCAAAAGTATAGGGCAAAAAGTTCTGCAACTTTGTTTAGTGCCAGTGATTATGAAATGGCTTCTCCCGAGTACCATTGGAAAGCTGTGAGACTGCTGGCACTCATTTATGTTTGACTCTCTGTTAACACATTTTTGTTCCTAGTCCTCCTTTCCAAATGATGTACTTTGAAAATGTTAGTATATAGCAGAATTGATGTATGTTTGTTTTCTGTTTAATTTTAAACAAAGAAAAATAAAAGGGGTTATGCTCCTTTTACGAATCAAATCAATGTGAAAATAGGCATTAACAGAAGAATTGCAGGGCAAAAAAATATATGGGACCTAGAAAGACCAAATAGGAAAATGGCAGAAGAAAGACTTGCATTACCAGTAGTTAAATGCAAATGGATTAAACTCTCTGGCCAAAAGGCAGACACTGGCAAAATGGATAAAAAGTGTGATACAATTATGTGCTGTTTAACAAAGGAGACTCACCTTAAATTCAAGACATAAGTAGGATGAAAGTGAGAGGATGTAAAAAGTATATACCATGCATATAGTAAACAAAAGAGAGCAGGAATAGCTATATTAATACCAGATAAAATAGACTTTCAGTCAAAAACTATTTCAAGGGATAAAGAAAGTCACTATATACTGATAAAGGGGTCAATTCAACTAGAAGACATAACAACTTCAAATACATGTGCACCTAATGGCTGAGCCCCAAAATGTATGAAGCAAATATTGAGAAATTTGAAGGGAAATATAGACGGTTGTACATTAATAGAAGAAGGCTTCGATAAATATACCACTTTCAATAATGGATAGAACATCTAGAGAAAAGATCAGTAAGGGAATAGAAGACTTGAACAATACTATAAACGAACTAGAACTAACAGACATATATAAAACACTTTACCTAATAGCAGCTGACTTCTCTAGTCATGTGGACCCTTCTCCACTATAGACTGTATTTTAGAGTCACAAAACAAGTTTCAATAAATTTAAAAATATTGAATTCATATAGTGTATCTTCTCTGGCCACAATGGAATTAAGCTAGAAAGCAATAACAGAGGGGGAACTGGAAATTCACAAATATGTGGAAAGTAAACAGAGTGCTCCTGAATGAACAATGAACCAAAGAAGAAATCACATGGGAAATTAGGAAATATCTTGAGGCTAATGAAAATGAAAAGACCACATAACTGATACTTATGGAAAACAATAAAGCTGAGAGGGAAATGTATAGTTCTAAATCCTTACATTAAAAAGAGGAAAAAATCTCAAATCATAGACTAACCTCACAACTGGGGGATCTAGAAAAAGAAAAACTAAACCCAAAGGAAACAGAAGAAAGGATATAACAAAGATTAGAGTGGAGATAAATAGAGAGGAAAAATAAAATAGAGGCAATGAACCCAAAAGTTGGTCCCTTTGAAAAGATAAATAAAATTGATAGACTTTTAAGAAGACCATCAATGAAGAAAAAAAGAGGGAAGATGCAATAATTAAAATCAGAAATTTAAGGAGGGACATTACTGTCAATCCCACAAAAATAAAAAAGATTATAAGAGGATACAATGAAGAACTATACACCTACATATTAGAAAACCTAGATGAAATAGATAAAATCCTAGAAACACACAAATTATATGCACTAGCTCAAGAAGAAATAGAAAACAACAGACCAATAACAAGTAAAGAGATTGAATCAGTAACTAAAAACCTCCCAACTAAGAAAAGCCCAGATCAGATGGATTCATGGTGAAATTTACCAAACATTTCAAGAATTAACACTAGTCCTGATCAAACTTCCAAAAAAATTGAAGAGGAGGAAATGTTCCCTAACTTATTTTATGAGGCCAAAATCCCCCCTCATACCAAAACCAGATAAAGATACACAAGAAAAGAAAATTACAGACCAGTATCCCTTATGAAAATAGGTAGAAAAATTCTCAACACAATACTAGCAAACCAAACCCAACAGCACATTAAAAGAATTACCCACCATTATCAGGTGGGATTTATCCCTGGTATACAAGGAGGTTTCAACATAAGAAAGTCAATTAATGCAATACACCAAATTAATGAAGGAAGGGGGAAAAAAAACCTACATGATCATCACAATGCAGAAAAGGCATTTAACAAAATCCAGTACCCCTTCTTTACAAAAATACTTTAAAAACTAGGAATAGAAGAAAACTTCTTCAACTTGATAGAGGGCATATAGGGAAACCCACACCTAACATCATACTCAGTGGTGAACGACTGAAAGCTTTCCCTCTAGGATCAAGAGCTAAATAACAATGTCCACTGTTACTGTTATTCAATATTTTACTAAAAGTTCTAGCCAGAGCAATTAGGCAAGAAAAAAGAGTAAAAGGCATCCAGATTGGAAAGGAAGAAGTGAAACTTTCCCTATTTGCAGATGACATGATCTTATATATAGGAAAAAAAAAAACAAATAAACAAACAAACAAAAAAAAACCCATAACAAGGCTACTAGAAGTAGTAAATGAATTTAGTAAGTGGTGGTGTACAAGACCAACTTGCAAAAATCAGTGGTATTTCTATACACTAATGAATAATCTGCAGAGGAAATAGAAGAAAATCCCATTTACAATAGCAACTAAAAGAATCAAGTAATAAATTTATCCAAGCATATAAAGGATTTGAACACAGAAACTAGAATATTGCTATACAAAGTTAAAGGAGACCTAAGTAAATGGAAGGACATTTTGTGTTCATGGATTGGAGACCTAAATGTTAGTTCTACCCAAAGTGATTTACAAATTCAATGCAATCCCAATAAAAATTCCAGCAGCCTTCTTTGCAGAAATGTAAAAGCCAATCATCAAATTTTTATGGAAGGGTAAGGTGCCCTGTGGAATGTGTTATATGATGTGTTGTGGTAACACCGGTTTAAACACAAAAGCACTTCAGCAAGTGACTGCTATATCACTTACACAGCACAAAAGGCATCTAAAAGAGCAGAGGAAGATATCCCATCATCACTGGTTTCCTGAGGAGGCCAAATGCTTGGGTCAGGATTGGTGGATGGCAGCTCCACATGCCACACTTTGTGTTGGAGAGGAAAGACCAACCTCTCTGCCCAAGGGCTGGGTATTTATACAAATATTTGTTCACCAATGTTTATAATATTCACAACTGCCAGAAAGTGGAAACAATCCATATGTCCATTAACTGATAAATGGCGAAACCAAATTTGGTATATACATACAATGGAATATTATTCAGCCATTAAAAAGGAATAGAATTCTAATAATTTTGCAGCATGGATGAACCTTGAAGAAATATTGTTGGCTGAAATAAGCCAGGCACAAAGGACAAATATTGTTCCATCTCACTGATAGGAAATAATTAGAATAATCTAATTCATAGGTAGAAACTAGAATATAGGTTACCAGGGTTGGGTTGGGGAATAGGAATGCGAATTCATGCTTAATTATTACCGAATTTCTGTTTGTGGTGCTGGAAAAGTTTTGGCGATAGATGGTAGTGATGGTAGCACTACATTGTAAATGTAGTTCGCACCACTGTGTTGTGTATATTTATATATTTTTTAAACAATTTATTGAAGTAGATCATTCGTATGTGAACATACATAAACTATAAGTGTTCAGTAAACATTGTGAACTTGCAAAACAAACATACATAACATCATACAGGGCTCCCATACATCACCCCACCATAAATACTTTGCATTGTTGTGAAACATTTGTTAACAAATTATGAAAGAGCATCATCAAAGTATTACTACTAACTATAGTCCATATCTTACTCCCCTGCACATTTTTTCTAAGGATTTATTTATTTATTTACTTTTATCCATTTTTAACCCCCCACCCCCTGTTTTTGCTGTTTTTGTGTCCATTCACTGAGCAACTCTCCTTGTCCCTTTCCTACCCTCTCTTCTCATCCTTCTGTCTTCACCAGGATTCGATCCTGGGAATCTCCAATGTGGGAGAGAGGCGTCCTACCACCCGCACCACCTTAGTTCCTGGTTTTTCGGCACGTCTCATCTTGGCTCTCCCTTGTGTCACTCTCCTGTTACATCATCATCTTGCTGCATGGCTCGCGGGACCTGGCAACTCACCCGTGCATGGGGCCTGGTGGCCCACGCGCCTTCTATATTTTTCTTTTTAAAATTTTTACCGGGAGGTCCCAGGGATCGAACCCAGGTCCCTCCATATGGGAGACAGACGCCCAAGCATTTGAGCCACATCCATCCCCCTATTATATCTCTTAAGGTTAACCAAAGATACCTATAGTTACAGTCTTTTCCCATACAGGATGGTCATATAATAAGTCAGGCTTAGTTTATCACCAGCATTCTAAAAACCAGACCCAGGGAGAAAAACTAGGTTGGGGG
>PVKH010020980.1:0-14459 GCA_004027955.1 Chaetophractus vellerosus | reverse complement strand
GGTAGGGGTGAGGTCGGAGCCGACCCTCCGGGTCCCCGAAGTCGTCAGTGCGGGGTCCCCCGCTAGTGGGGCTCGGAGACAGGGTGGGGGGGGTAGGTGTCGAGGGGAGACTGAGGCAGCGCGGGCCCCGAGGGAGGCGATGGGCGGGTGGGAGTTTTAGGAGGCGTCAGGGCCCCCCACCCCGGGATTCGGACCCGGGATCGCCAGCCGCTGGCGGCGCCGCGGGTGACAGGCCACCCCGGGCCCTTCGGCCATTTTCCCGACCGGCCCGGGAGGCTCCCGCCGCCGCCGCCCGCCGGCGCGGGAGGGGGAGGGGTACCTTGGGCGGGCGAGCGGGCCCTACCCCTCCCCCCCTGCCATCCGCCCTCACCGGGTCTGCCCGATTGGTGCCCCCCAGGTCTAGGTCGGAGCCTGCGTCCTGCGCCATGCCGAAGGAGAGAAAAGAGAGGTGAGTGGTCTGACCGCTGCGGGGGAGGGGAGGGGTGCCGCGGTGGGGGAGGGGTGGGCGAGATTTGGGGAGAGCTCACTCCTCGGTGCCACCCGGCTTGGCAGGGATGCGAAGGATCAGAGCACCATGGCAGAGGAAGGTGGCTCCGATTTCTCAGTTCGCTCCAGGAAAAGGAAGGCAAATGTGGCCGTTGTGAGTACAAAGGAGGCAAGTGGGGGAGGATTTACCCCCCCATCTTACCTGGGTACCAGACTTGGCTCTGCCCACATAGTTATAGAAAGGGGGTGAGTTGGGGGGTGCCTTTGGCAGAAATGGTGTTCATAACCCTAACAACTTTCTTTTTCTTTTCTCTGTCTTGGCTTGTTTTTTATGTTAGTTTTTACAGGATCCAGATGAAGAAATTGCCAAAATTGGCAGGACTGTGAGAAGCCAGTGTGGCAGTCAGGTATGTATGTTTGCTGATGGAACTTCATGGAGGGCCCCCTGCTCTTTTGGGGGTCAAATTGGGTTCTATACTTACTTGCTACCTGGTGAAGGCCTTTCCTTTAACTACAGCCACAGTCCATATGGCTGACCCTGGGCCTGTCAGTGGCCACTGACCTCTGTCAGCTTTGGGATTCCAAGGAAGTCTTGTGCTCCGGACTGGCACCCTCTGAGCTTACAAATATGCATAGATGTCTGGAAGAACCAGAATGGATATCAAATAATCCTCTACTTTTACCTATGAGGAAACTGAGGCCCACTCAGAGGAAGGAAGTAACCCAGAGTTGTATGCAAGCCACAAGCAGTGTTGGGCTGACAGATTTGTCTCTAAAGGCCCATGAATTTGGGAGAGAGTTCTGGACATAGCTCTTCAGACATAACTATGATGAGGGCTTGTGTGTGAGAAGCAACGACCTCCCCCTCCCACACTTACTTTTTTGTCATGGTATGCTTGCCTTAGTTTCCCAGGACTGTGTATCAAAATACCACGGCCTGGTTGGCCTTAATAACAAGAATTTAATGTCTCACAGTTCCAGGAAGTTAAAAGACCAAAATCCAGTTGTCGGCAGGACCATGCTTTTTTCTGAAGCCTGTAGTGTTCTGGTGGTGGTTTGCCAGCAAACCATAACTCAATCTCTGCCTCTCCCATATGCCCATCTGTCTTCTTTCTGTTTCCTGTATGCAAATTTCCTCTGTTTATAATATTTCAGTCATATTGGATTAAGGCCCACCCTGATTCAGTTTGGCCTCCCTTAACTGATAATATCTTCAAAGATCCTGTTTACAAAGTAGTTCACTGCATCCACAGGACCAGCAAATGAGACTTGAATATGTCTTTGTGGCGGAGGGGGAAAATTATTCAATCCATAACAGTGCTTAAGGACCTTTTTTTGCTGCCCACTATCCCCTTAGGTCTGGTGTCTAATCTGTCCCCCTGCTGGGTCCTGGAAGTTCTAGCCCATACAGCAATTACCTACAGTGATCATTGCTGTCTGCGTTCAACCTGGCCTTAGTGAGAGTATTAGTGGAACAGTCTGTCTTTCTCAATTCATCTTTCATTGACTAGTCCATTTCTCTTGCCCCTCCTTTAAAGAGTTCTGCTAAACTTACTGCATCGAGTGTGCTATCATTATAATATCACAAGTTCTTTGCAGAAAGAGCTGGTATTATCGCTCTACCTCCAGAAATGGGTGGGGGCCGTAGTCATGGCTCAAGTAGGGCAAGCAACCTATTTTCAGACTAGCTACTCAGGCCTTCTGAGACCATCACAGATAAAAGTTGTGCAGAAATAGTCTTCAAGCCAAGGCCAGTGATCTCAGCTAGGCTAGGAATGGGCAGCACATTGCTTCCTGGGGCAGTGCACAGCCTTAGCCTGGTGGGGTGGTGGTGGGGGCTTCAAAGCCTGTGGGTCACATTGACTACTGTTGTATTTGCCACTGCATGTAAGACCCTAGTGTTAAGGCTTTCTGGGGAGGATCCACTGAATATTGAACAGGGGGTTGATTTCTTCTCTGGTAGGAGAAGCACTTCACTTTAGGAAAAGGGGTGGACACTGTACCCCAAGTTTTCTTTCCCTTTTCCTCCTAAAAAAACACTTCTAATCAGGCAAGTTGATTTTGTGGGCATTTTAAAATGAATCCCTACTTGGTGAAATTCAAGATGGGTTATTTTCCCAGCAGTGATGAATTGAAAAGCAGTTTCTACCTGAAGAGAAGGCAAAGCTAGCCATGTTGTCTTTTGGAATTGTTTCTGTTTCCAAGGATAACCTGAGCAGTTCCTAGGGTGCCTAAGATGGGGCCATGGCACTTTCCCTCAACTGCAGAGAGTTGATAGCTGTGATACAAGAATAGCCATGTCATTTCCCACTAGAAGGCATTTTCGTGCTTGTCCAGAGACTAAAGAGAACCAGTTTCTATGCATTTTGTAGACCAGATAGCTTGAAAACTTAGCCATCTGTTTATGGAACAATGTCTTTGTTTCTCTGTATAGGCTTTTTTTTTTAACAAATCAATTTTATTGATACATATTAATCAAGCATACAGTTCACCCAAAATGTATAATCAGTGGTATTTGGTATAATCACACAGTTGTGCATTCATCACTTCAACCATTATTAGAGCATTTTCATTATTTCAATAATAATAATAAAAAAACAGACAAAAGACTTCTTCACCTCTCAATCTATGTTGCCCCTGCTGTACATAGATTTTTGTTTGTTTGGCAAGGGAGTAAAGAGTTTATTAAGAAACAAAACGGGCATGCTGCAGAGTAAGACATGGTACATAAGTTTTTGAAGCTAGAATTTGGGGGTACAATAGAATCTGTCTACTAATCATGCAGAATTTTTCTCCAGAGTTATTTCAGCAGGCCCATCACGAGTATAGGTCAGCCCTGTAGGGCAACATTGAGTTACTTGGAGCCATCATGCTCAGTGTAGCTGCTTTTGACAAACCCATTTTGTTTAATTTTTTACATGAGACTCAACTTTATTGGAGCAGAATCCTAGCCTTTCTGTTACTTTTCAGAAAGTAAGTTTGTATAAAGTAGTTCTGTTCTTAATTAAAAGTGGCCTAAGGAGTCAGGGTGTTTAGGAATGGTTAAATTGGTCTCTTGCTGTTATTCCATTGCTTCCTAAAGAAAAACAGCTCTTCCTTTCTTTGAAAGTTGGTATATATTCAAGTTAAAGAACTTAGACTTCATCATTCTGTTTCATCCACTAGTTCCTAAAAAGACTATCTTTGGGTACCATTTGTCTGTTTGTGGGTCATCTTATTTGTCTATGAACTGCAGGTTGGGAACTGCTGCCAGTTTATCTCCAAAGGTCTGCTCCTAGCTGTGCCAACCATCAGGTTGTAGAAGGTGGCACCCAGCTTCTGCCTTCCAGTCTAGAATCCGTTCTTGAATGAAGAGCAAAATTAACCTGGAGTAGTCATAATGTGGTACTAGATGAGTCAGAGAAATGCAACCAGCACATGATACTGGAACTGGAAGAAGAGGTTGCCTTTCTCGCACAGCTGTTGACAAGAGCTTTGATGGATAATTTGCATGCCCAGTTCTTTACACATTGGATGAAAAAGAGCTTTATCCTGCTTTGCTCTTCTCAGTAGCCTGAAAATGCTCCAGCTTCCTCTGAAGGTGGTGGGTGTGCCATGATAGCCACTTTGTACCTTATCTTCCAGCTAGCACCTAGAGTGCAACTTTCCAAGTTCATTTATGTTCCATGTTCACCTCAGTTGTCCCTTTTTTTCTCTAGTCAACATTAATGGGCTTGTTGCTGAGAAATGCTAAGAGTCTCAGACCTCCGTGGGGCTTCCATGCCAGCAGGATTGTTGCCTGCTCTGTCTTCAGCATACTCACTATTTTTTTTTTTTTTAATTTAAAAAAATCAAACATAGGCTTCTGTTTCAAGTGGAAGATTTGAGTAGCTTTTAAAAAAATTTTCTCAGTGGTGAAATGACCTTAGTCTTTCCCAAAACTTGAATAAAAATTTAAGTATCTGGAAACTTTGAAATAAAAGCCTATAGGTTTGGTTTTTAGTGATGGTTCATTCATTCATCAGATAATTGAGCGTTACTCTGGGCAAGGCTCTTGGCAGGATTTCTTTGAATTGTGACCAAATAATCCATCAAACTATCTTTTTTGTAAGCATTTCAGAAGTCGTACCCAATATCTTAATGAGCTGCAAGTGAATATATACACTTAAAAAAACTGTAAGGGTAGTTTGCATTTTGTCTTACCCCTCCTGTCCATTTTGCTGTTCAAGCACTTCATATGAGGGTGATCATAAGGAGATAAGACACCACTGACTTTGTAGTTCTTTTATACATTTACTGTATAGACGCTAAGCTAATAACAAGTGAAATGGAAGCTTAGAGTCCTTCCCATGGCTTTTCCTTATCCATGACATATCCATCTTATTTTAGGCCTGGAGATTACTCTCCATTGTGAAGGTATTTTTTGAAATATTGTCTCATCTACAAATCAGTGGATGTGAAAAATAGTTGGTTTACAGTGAACATTTAAAACATGTTTTTCTTTTACAGCCATGGGACAATAAAAATACAGTCTGTGAAAACCCCTGCTCCTTGATTCCCACACCTGACAAAGAAGAGGATGAGCTGGTATACCCAAATTCTACGTATGTACCTCAGAGTTTTACACCATCTAGAGCCTCACCACTGCCAGTACTAAAGTAAGTGTTTGCTCTGTGCCACATGACTTCCCCGTTTACTCCTCACTTCTGGTTAGTATGGATGCATTCTGACAACTGTTTACATTTTGTAGCTGGGCAAATAGAGAGGAGGTTTGGAAAATCATGTTGAACAAGGAAAAGACGTACTTGAGAGATAAGCACTTTATGCAGCGGCACCCTCTTCTGCAGCCTAAAATGCGAGCAATTCTTCTGGATTGGTTAATGGAGGTGAGCTTGGATCTTCCCATTAACTGGAAGCATTTCTAGAATCTTCTGTGTTTTATGATCTCATTTGTGTGTTTGATTCCCATACTTAAAATATAAATAATTTTAAAATCTTTTCATCCCTCAGATATTTTTAAGTTAACATGTATTATTTTTCTCAAAGTTTAAATAGTTGCTAAGGTTGTCATTTCTAGTGTACTGTAAATGATATTTCATCTTTGTAAATTAAGTTACTTTTAAATGTGTCTGAAGGAATGCAAATATCAGCTGATAACCACTATCATAAATTTAAAAGATATATGACAAACTTATCTTTAACAGTCAGAAATCTTACATTGTTTCTTTTTATTTTTTGAACTCCATTCCCCTTTCCCCCACAGAACTTTATCCTAAAAAACTTGTTTCAAATCTTAAATCAATGACAATATCATACTTCCCTGCAACAATTGATCAAAATAAGTATTACACATTTTGATAATTGTTAAAACATAGGAAGTAAAGTGTTTTTGGTGTTGCACCCTTTCTTAGGGTGTCTCAGTTAAGGGCGGCTACCTGGATGCCACTGTGAGACTCGGGGGAGGGGCATAGAGAAGTGGAAGGAGGGCATCACAGGCATATGCGTCTTATGAAAGAATATCTATGGAATTTGAGTATCTAAATATTTCCTAAAAACCATGCTGTATATTCTTTGAAAAGTTTATATTCCCAGAGGTATGCATACCACAGTTATGCTAGTCCTAGAATCAAATTCCCCCTGCTGCCACTTAACATCTGTGTGCTCCTAGTCAGGTAAATCATTTCACTGAGTCCAGTTTTCTCATTTCTAACACTTTCTAGCAATATTTTCCTTGCAGAATATAAAGATTGGAAAGAGTATATATAAAGCACAGCTTATATGGGAAGCAGGAAAAGATAGCTGTTTTTATCATTCTTTGCTGTTTTTCATTGGTCCCTGAACACACCGGCATTTTCTGTTCTGAATTTTCTGGCAGTCCTGCTTTAAAACTGCAGCCTTGCAGTTGCCCACCACCACCACCTTACCCTGTGTGGGGCCCTTCTGTACTCTATGGAACACTTCAGTTTCTTGAAGCATTGGATGTAATATGTTTTAATCTCACAGGCTTCAGCACACCCTTATAAAAATGTTGTGACTGACAGGTTCTACTTTATGTAATGCAATTAGGCATTGAACAAATGTTTCTTGTCATAAATGCAATAAAAAAAAAAAGTCATGTAATGCCATTGAAAGGATAGAAAAGAATGGTAACCTCTATGTCTTTAGTGGAATCTACAATTCACAGGCATGCCTGTCGGCATGATGTTAAGTTTCTCAAACCTAGGAGTGATAAAGGTGGTGTTCATGCCTGGTGCCAAATTGTGGCCGAGTGAAATAGGTCTGGGAGTTTGTCCATTGGAGAACAAATATGCTACTTTCACTTCTAGTAAAATTATAGTTGTATCACTTTATAAAAACTGAGGCTAAATATGGCTTACCCTGGACTTCAGAAATACTCCTTGGCATTTGATAGGATTTTCTGTACATATTCTATGTGTTGTTACTCTGGCTCCTTTTCTACTTACTAACCCCATGAATTGTTCTTATATAAGATCTCCTGTTTAGTAATGGCAGTGATGGAGTGACAGTGCCTGTTATAAATTCATATGCATAATTAGACATCTGGTGAAGCCTAATATTTTCTTGGTTCTTTTCAACCTCATCATGTACAGTATTTCACCAGATACTCACAGAAATCCTGTGAGATGGACGAGGCAGGTATTGTCCTAATTTTATAATTTGAGATATCTGAGATCAATGGGTTTGTCCAAGGCTAGAGCCTAAATTAGAAAGGACAGAATATTCCCATATACCCCGTCACCACCACACACACACACACACAGTTTCTCTTTTTATTAGTGTCTTGCATCAGTGTGGTACATTTGTTACAATTGATGAGCCAATTTTGATACAGTCCATCATTTACATTAGAGTTCACTCTTTGGGTGGTATGGGTCTGTGGGTTTTGACAAATATGTGATGTCATGTATCTACCATGACAATATCATGCAGAAGTTCCACTGCCCTAAAAATGCCCTGTGCTCCACCTATTCATCCCCCTCCGGAACCTCTCCTAAAAACACTGATCTTTTAATGGTCACTATAGTTTTGATTACACCAGAATGTCATATAGTCTGAATTAAAGTTCTTCCATATCTTCTCAGTGCTCAGTGCTCATTTATTTTCTTTAAACTTATCTTTTACAGTTAATAATACTCCATTGCATAATACTCTGAATAATACTCCATTGTATGGATGTACCACAGTTTAATGCCTTTTTTTAAAAAAAAATTGTGATTTACAGTGTTCTGGGCATATTGTAGTCTTTCGTATGTTCCAGCTTTGAGCCTTTCTTATGAATATTGCCCAGTTGTGAAGAAATACACTAGTTCTTTCCTCAAGTCATAATGAAACTGAAAAGGGGGGAAGCATTCTTTGAGAGAATTCAGTTTATTTATCCATATCCATGAATTCTGCTTTCACCAGTCTGTGAAGTATCTTCCTTCCCCAACCCTATGAGTATTTGCTCTTACCATTATGTAGACCACGGAATGCTTAATCCTCATATTTGGGTTTCAGTGTTTCAGTGTGCACATTCTTCAGGACAAACACAGTAACCATCCTTTCAGGAAAGCAAAGTTGTCTCTTGATTTGACCTTATTGCCCTTCACCAAAACTCATAACTTGTTTGGCTTTTTCCCTCAAGTAAGTACTCTAAAATGTACTAAATATTTTTTTTTTCAGGTGTGTGAAGTCTATAAACTTCACAGGGAGACATTTTACTTGGCACAAGATTTCTTTGATCGGTATATGGCAACACAACAAAATGTTGTAAAAACACTTTTACAGCTTATTGGGATATCATCCTTATTTATTGCTGCCAAACTTGAGGTAAATAATTTTCAAATATTTGTTATATGCCACAGGCTGTTTCTTTTAGGTCCTCTGAGATTAGGGGAAGGGGTGGAATATTTGTCTAAAGTTCTCAACTTCAAGGCCTTTTAAAGGTAAGACACATGCCAAAAAAGCTAGAAACTAATCAAGGGAGGTGGGTATATAGGACATTTAGGTTAATGTAGTTTCTTGAAGCAAAGTTGAACTTTGAACTTCGTGGGGATATTACTTAGAATATGGACTCCATGCTGTTGAAACTTGCATTTGGGCTATAGATGTGGTTTGGATGTTGGTCAATTTAAGAAGATTAAAATTTTGATATGATTATATAAAGGTGATAGGCCCAACTTTCACCCTATTGCTGTAAAGGCAAAATTTTAAAAAGGTGAAAACTTCAGCAGTATCCCCAGTGATTAAATGAAACACAGTTTTTGTTTGTGTTTTTAGGTGGGGGTGGAGTTCATTTCTTTCACAATTTTAACCTATTTTGAACCACTGGAGTGGCGTCTATAGACCATCAATGTACCCACTCCCTTTCCCGTGCCAAGGTGCTAAAATAATTTTGGATGAATATTATAAATTAAAACTATTAGGGAGCCTGTGTGGCTCAAGCAGTTGAGTGCCCACCTCCTACATGGGAGATCCCGGGTTCAGTTCCAGGTACCTACTAAAGAAAACAAAAACAACAAGCAAACAACGATAAAACCAACTCAGAGAAGCTGATGTGGCTCAGTGGTTGAGTGCCGGCTCTCACATATGAGGTCCCAGGTTCAATCCCTGGCCCCAGTACCTAAAAAAAAAAACAAAAAAAAAACCTATTAGGGACTGGTTTTTGGCTAGCAGTATCTTCTTTTTTGTTTTAATCTACCTTTAGGAAATCTACCCTCCCAAGTTGCACCAGTTTGCTTATGTTACTGATGGGGCTTGTACAGGAGATGATATTCTCAACATGGAATTAGTCATTATGAAGGTAGGTTACAAGTTAATTTTTCAATCATTTTTAAATGCATACATAATATCTTTTCTCATGAACTGGGAGTGCCTCTGACTAGGTGTTCTTCAGCTGGACACATTGTGGCGCAGACCTGGCTGCTCTCTGAACTCCTTTAGAGGACTGAGGGAATGCTGTCTCCCAAGAGAAGTGGAAATATCTCTATTTCTTTGCTCAACCATTGGTCTCTTTTCTCTCTGTTCTCCTTTAGGCCCTTAAGTGGCATTTAAGTCCCCTGACAATTGTGTCCTGGCTGAATGTATACATGCAGGTTGCATATCTAAATGACCTATACGAAGTGCTACTGCCACAGTATCCCCAGCAAATCTTCATACAGATTGCAGAGGTAAGTGGCTCAATGACCTCTGCAGGGTGGCCTCCCCCACAGCTGGACGGAGTAACTCTAGAAGGGATGTGTGTTTGGCTGCCTGTTTCATTGTTCTTTTCTTATCCACAGCTTTTAGATCTGTGTGTCCTGGATGTTGACTGCTTAGAATTTTCTTACGGTGTCCTTGCTGCTTCTGCCTTGTATCATTTCTCGTCATCTGAACTGATGCAAAAGGTTTCAGGTATGTTGATTCTCCAGTGAGTTCACAAGGTATATTAAACTAACAACCAATTGTCAACTCCAGATTGAGCCTAAAACGTATTCTCTTTTCAGGATATCAGTGGTGTGATATAGAGAAGTGTGTCAAGTGGATGGTTCCATTTGCCATGGCTATCAGAGAGATAGGGAGTTCAAAACTTAAGCATTTCAGGGGAGTTCCTACTGAAGATACGCACAACATACAGACCCATATAAACAGCTTGGATTTGCTGGTCAGTACTGCTTCTTGTTTCTATCCTTATTTCTCTAGACAAATTCATAAAACCACCTAAAAGCAGGCTTCATATATCCTCGAAAGACTCCAATTCTTTTAATGCTGTGAAAAAGAAAAATTCTGACCAATAGTTATTGCATTGTCTAAGTATCATGTAGATCAGCAAAGTTGAGATTGCTCTTTGCTAGTTCTTCCTGGCTTTTGCCTCCATTGAAGGTATATAGTAAGTGAAGTCCAAAGGATACCATCTCCTCATTTGAACATTTCCTTTTATTTTTATCAACAGGACAAAGCCCAAGCAAAGAAAGCCATATTGTCTGAACAAAATCGGGTTTCTCCTCTGCCCAGTGGGGTCCTCACTCCCCCCCAGAGCAGTAAAAAGCAGACCAGCGAGCAGGAAACAGTGTGATGGCACTGGCATTCTCCACCAAAGAAAAGCGGAAGGAAGGCCTGCTCCAGTCCTCTTCTGTCTGCTGCAGCAGAGGCGTGCATTAGCTTTTACAGATATTTAAGTGGAAGAGTGCATCTCTTCCACAACAGAAGTGTTTCCATGGATGGCATTGGACAGGGAGAAGTGTTTTTTATTGAATGCTTAGATTTTTTTTTTAAATAAATGGGTCAAGTACACCAGCCACCTCCAGAACACCAATGAGTGCTCCAGATGCTGCTAAGGAGGGTGATACTTGACTTGATTGACTATTCACACAAATAACAAAGGCTTGAAGTTGAGGAGGGCCACCGTTGCTGTTGGTCTCCCCTTGGGTGTTCTGGGCTGCGGTATATTAAATGGAACAGGTGGTTGTGAGCATTGTGGTGCAGAGCCCGCAACCAGCTGTGCTGGGGGCCTGCCCTTTCTACACTCTCAGTTGACAACGTACAATGCCTTTTATGAACTGTTGTTGTGTAAGTGCTGCTATGTCTATCCGTTTTTTTTTTTTTAATAAAGATAATACTGTCTTTGAGACAGCTGGTTTTATGAGCTATGTCTGGTAATTTAAGTTGGGAATCACCTTTCAGTGTGACTCTAGCGAGTTCTCTTTTTTGATGTCATGCTTCTTAAAGCTCAGGTCTTCAAGCAAGTATGTTAAAAGGAAAACCTTAGAAATGAACTTCAGGTGCAGTCTTCTCTGTCTCCCAAGGGCCCCCAGCCCCTAAGTGGGGAATGAGGCTTCAATGTAGCATTCCTCCCACAATGCCCTGCACAAGCTGCTGCCCAGTTAGGGTTCATTGGCTGGCTGTGCCAGTAGTGGTGAAGTTGTTTCCACATCTAACAATTCTTCGGTATCATTTCTTACCTAGGATTGGTTAAAGGTCATAATGAGTCTAACTAGTGTTATTTAATATCCTTTTTGCCTTATCCAAATCTTAACCTCAAGAATAAATGTTTGGAAAACTTGTTAACATAGTAACCTAAAATGATACTCTTAAAAAGAAAGTGCAAAGTAAAAGTATTTATAGTTCAATGCCATGATGGCAGTATACAATTTGTTCCCTAATCATTGATGGAAACACCAAGTGCCTTGATAACATGAGAGGTCTCTATCCTAAGACCTAATAGGTTCAATCCAAATCTCATTTTGTTGAACATCCTCAGTGGTGGTTTTGTCAGATCCTTGTGTTTCACTTTCTCTGTGCTTTGGCGTTTGTGTGGGATACACAAAGGAAGGCAGAGGAGCATATAAATGTTACTTATTTGCAACTTTGTATTTAATTTCCTTTTGCAAAAGTCTATCTTCAGTAGGAAGAAAAGCAACCATTTTATTTATTTTTTTAATAAGCACGTGTTGCTTTTTTTTTAATATCTATATATATTTTTAGGATACATTGATAAATATTACACAGAGATTCCAGGAGTACCCATATGCCACCCCACACACACACCCCTCCCACAACCCCCCACATGCACATCCCTCAGTGTGGCATAACGCCTCTGATAGATATACACATTTTGGGGCTTTGCCATCAGGCATAGATCACAGTTCAGGCCATAGATGACCCTCTCTCCCATACAGTTCCGAATGATCATTTTAATTCTTTACCATTTTATATGAAGAAACCTTTTTTGATATTGTGAATGTTAGAGTTCTGGCAAATTTCAATACAGTTTTCCTAATTAATGCACTGTAAATCAATGTAATGGTATTTACTCAAATTATACAACTAGCTATCCATCCCAGGCAATGCTTTAAAAAGCAGTGGTTTTTAACAGCAATCGTTTTTAAGTGGTTTGGCGAAACCCTAAGATGGTTAATTTACATTTGGCATTTTAGGGGAAAAATACAGTAACAAAACCATTTCTGTTTTCAACATTTTAAATGTTTGGGAGCTTGATAAATGTGAGGTAACACCTGTTTGAAAGCATGTTTGAGGTAAATATTAATTCATATACCTCGTTTGGCAAGCTGTCATTTTTCCAGAGAATGTTATTGGATGTGCTGAAATGAGAGTGTCTTAAGTTTTCATTGCTGGAGTGCTGCATTGCTGGAAAGTGGGGTATTTTTCAATGGCAGTGTAGCCCCATCCATGCTAATAAAAGGTAGGGTTAGGATGGATAAATGAAACCCATAGTAATATCTTAGAAACCCTAAGAGCTGCTAATAAGTAAAATTAAGGTTTCACTTTTTAGAGGAAGGTCCTCTGCTGCTAATCAGTGCAAGGCTAATTTTGGCCCCTCACTGGTTGGCTTTCTGTTCCTCACTGGCCAAGTCATTTTTTTTTGCAGTCCAGCTAAAACCAGCTGGGGCCGGGTGATAAAAAGATTTCAAGGGGCGAAAAATGGCAGCCCGGTCAAATTGGGTGAACAGAGGCTCTGAGACAGCTGCGTCGGCAGGAAGAACCAGAGAAGGGAGGTGGTAGGGGGCCCCTTAATCTAACTTCCTTGTTTTAGCGATGGAGAAGCTCAGTAACCTATTGACCAACCATCAAGACCGATCAGATTGTGGTAGAATGTACCACATCCTCTTACCACGCCCCACCCAGCTCACAGGATTCACTCCTTAGACCTTGCCAGAGTTGCTCAGTCCCTGCCCCCTGTGCCTAAGAGGAAAAAAAAACAAAAAGCAAAACCAGTGGTCCTTAGGTGACGGATCTTGCCATCTTCCCTGTGTGGGGGACTCTGACAGCTTCTTGTGGCATGGAGGTCATTTCATACCAAGTGGATAAATCAGTGAGGGAGAGGGTCACGCTGACTTGAGGTTCCTGAGGCAGGCAAGTAAAGGGCTGTGGAGCACTTTAAAAATCGGGGCCTCGTGTGTGATGCACTTTTATCCTCTAACACAGACACAAACGAGATTGGAGTTTATTCAGGCAAAATTAGGCTTTAGCTTAGAGCGGGGATGGAAAGAGAAATCAAATCTGATAATGTCTAGTCATATTTACCCAACCGTGCATTTTCCTACTACACGTTCAACATTTTGAAATTCAAATCACATTTATACCTTGGACATTGTTAGAAGACTATTTTTATCCCTGCTGTAATCATCTAATTTGCTGATTACAGGTCTCCAATTGCCACAGAGAACTCAATTTTTGAAAGAATTGTCCTGTTTGATCAAATATGTTATTCAAGCAATGCAGTCATTTGTTCCACAAGGTTACCTGCCAGGCAAAGTTAACCAGGAGTAATAGCATTAGAAGCCTATACTTAAAATCAAGCATTAGCTAATCTGCCTGTGACAATAGAGTCTTAAATATAATTTGCTGCAGATACTTCAGTTCCTGCACCGACAGACAATTGCATTTCGTATTCAATGAGCATTGATTTTTCCTTCCTCATCCCACTTCCAAATTTACTCCAGAAGACTCTAATGTGCTCAGTTTCACAGTCTTGCTAGGTGCTATTTTCCAGGAGTCTCTGACGGGAGGCCAATGCTGTCCTATATTGAATAAACACTCCCACCCACTTTTTGAACCGAGGATTGAACTGGGGATTGAACCCGGGACCTCGCACGTGGGAGGCAGGCACTCAACCATGGAGCTACATCTACTCTCCGAGGATTATGTTTTGTTCTTGTTTAGGAGGTACCCGGGATTGAACCTGGGACCTCGCACATGGGAAGAGATGCTCAAACCACTAAGCTACACCTACTACCCTCCCACCCACTTTTTTTTCCTCCTCCCACCCACTTTTAAACCATGTTCTTGATCAAAGCAAACTCCAAAAACTGTATAGGCCCCGATTGTGCACTGAGGTTCAGAACTTCCTAGTAAGAGGGGTGAGCCACCCTTGCACTACCCCGTACTGTGTGCTGGGCACTACAAGATCCAGGAGACAAGGCATGGTCGAGGGCCTCGGGTCTGCCTGGCAGACAGGGAAACAGCTGGAACACAGTGAGGTCACTGGTATGAAA